>APFE030119646.1:0-80198 GCA_000404065.3 Pinus taeda | reverse complement strand
TGTATGATTGGGGTTGCAGTGCCCAAAAATGTCTATAACAGTTGCCCCCTAAAGCATGAGGTCGTTAATCTTTTGATGTCGAGTGAAATGCTTTATCATGAGGATCCAAAGTTTTTTCGAGCCAGACGACGACCTGTAATAAGATACAATACAATACATTATCTTCATAATATTTTTCATGATCTAGCTGAGGCGGGCATTCCCATGCTCAAATTTATAAATTCATTTTCATGTACATAGGACAGATAATCGTCTATGTAGCAGACTAATGATTCGGACGGAGTCATCATCCTTTTATTCGAATGATCATCTGTTCGGCAATGATGTACATTTGATGTCTTTATATTCTTGAATATATCGCAACCCTGATGGATGAAACTAGATCTGGGGTCTTCAAACTCATTCAATCTTCACTCGGAGTACAAGTCGATCCATGTGAAAGATGTTCTGGAGTTGAACATGGAAAGACATCGCCTGATTACCAACCAATGATGTAAGCTGTTAATAGGTGCGAGAGGAATCACTGATAATGATGATGACCCTCAAGGTACTATAGTACAATTTGTGTGGTGTGAAAAAGGGACTTGGTGTCGAACACCATGCAAAATCTTTCGGTCGAAGGCCATTGATGTAAACCTGTCGCCAGAATTGAGAAACTTGCCATTGAGGCATGCAAGCTTCAAAGTACTGAAAGGGGTGTTCCTAGGTCAACTTCTTGAATAATGAGTTGATGTTGACAAGAAGCAACGCGTTGTAGGAGGGCCTTAATGAATCCCACATCTACGACATGGAATGGAGAAAATGATTTTGGAGGTGAAAACGATCTGATGATATAGGGTTCAGGGTGGCAGTCATGAAAGAATGGAGCATGAATGTATTGCAGCAGATGAGACAGGGGTGAATTCTCTGAGCGACTTCTCTTGAACATACCAATGAAACTGAAATGGATTGGTACCATTAATCCCAAATATGGATGGTACGATAGACTAATGGTGATATCACCAGTGAATGGAATAACCCAACTTGACTTGGACGTGGAGTGAAAGTGTCATGTTCAAGAGTGACTTGCTACCAATAAATTTTCTTTAGGTTTACTTCCCAATTTTCCCCAGTCATTGTTGATCAGTACCTCTTTATTTTTATCAAGCTTGAGGAGGATAACATATGCTTTTTCTATAATTTTCCCTTCAGGTGAACCCGTCGCTATGTTTTAATGAGCTTAGCGACAGTGAAACTCATTCTTGTCCATTTGGACAAGTTTGTCGCTATTGATTTTAACGAGTTTAATGACAATGATAACTCGATCCTTTTTCAAAATAAGAGAGTCTGAAAAGGGATGGAATTGAAACTCCAATAATCCTTTTTCATCATATAATCCCTTAAGTCTGAAAAAGTATAAAATAATATGAAAGGGATGAATTTTCGATAGTTTTAACGAGCCGAACAAGACAAGCACTTGATCTTTTTGTGTAATAATCCCTCAGGTCCAAAAAATTAAAATCCAGAGGAGGGATAACACTTCTGGTAGCTTTAACGGGCTGGAGAGGCCAATCACTTGGTAATCTTTTCATATTTTACGAGTTAGATGAAAAGAGCTTAAAGGAGACTCGTTTTTTGAGGAACGAGTGATAATTTCGGGTAGTAGCTGATTCCGGGTAAGGTTTGGAATTTTCCAATCATGACAGTGTCACAAGGATGGGTAATAAAATCACTCGTCGCAGATGTTCCTAAAAAAGGGTAAACAATCAAATGGAGGCATATGATCGGCTAAAACAAAGTGGAGGTGATGATGAGAACATGAACAAGGCTCAAAAGCTAATTATAATGCGTTCACAATAGTTATTTACTGGAGATTGGTTCATTTTTTAATGAGCTTAAACTCTGGGAAAACATTTTCTCATTGCTTAGGTTTATTTTTTAACGAGCTTGAACTTCACATAAGAACTACTCGTGATAATGGTCATTGATTATTTGATTCACCGTTAGCACTTTGTTCTTTCAATGGTCGTACTACCTGTTCAATTGCTTCATCAAATCGATTAGAAATGAAAACATATGCTTGAAAATGAGTTAAAAACACTAATACCTTACTCGAATTACATGAATAGTAATTTAAAAGTGACTTTTACCTCTCATTTTACCATTTCATTTGAACTTGGTTTGTTGGATCTCTGGAGGTGCTTTTCCCCCTGATTTTCACTGGCTAATTCTGGGAGATTTTGTGGATGATTCTCGGCACCATTTGGACTAGGTAGGAGCTAAACCTGTGCTCTTCAGTTGCATTCTTTTCTTTTTGAATTCTGAGCATGTTTCCCTACTTTGTTGAGCCTCTGGGGTTTGAACAATTCGCCCTGGCCCCATCGCACCCTTCTTATATCGAAAGGTGCGATGCATACTGGACTGGTCACTAGCCAGTTAGTATGCATCGCTCCCAGTACACTGCTGGGGTGCGATGGGTGCAAGGAGGGAAACTTTTGCACTATTTTCTCATGGAAATTTTGCCTGTTTTTTGCCAAATTAGGACCCTGGCTCTTCTCTTGTTTGTTTCCAGAGATTCATAGGAGCAAAATGGTTATTACACGGCGAGAACGCGAGCATGAAGAAGAGAACATAGTTGCTTTACATGATCTGGGTATGGTAACTGCGCTGCGGAACTGCAACCTACTCAAGTTTTTTAGCATCTCTAGCATGAGGCAAAAAATCAACTTGTTGCAATATTTCCTCTATGCATGGGATCCTACCAACTAGGTGTTCCAGATCAGAGGCAAATCCATCCCTCTGACTATCGTGGACATCTATTTTTTGACCAGTTTATCGAGGTGTGGCTCCCCTCTCTCATTATCAGGTTTTGCTCCTGGGGGCGAATCCATGAGAGATTACATTCACTGGTATTGCAGAGAGGGATCTCAGCCAAGTAGGGACGGCAAGATCAACATCTGAGATGTCACTGATCAGTCCTTGAGGACCATTTTGTTCACTTTTGCTAGACAGGCTGGTAGTGCAGCTCTTCATGTGGCTAACTTGTCTTATATGTAGTATGCCTTGGAATGCCTCGAACTGAAGGTGTTCAACTGGTGTGATGTAGTACTCCTTGTGATGAAAGAACAACTGACCAAGGTGAAAAGCAGAAGATCCAAGAATTTTGGCTATGGTTCTATTTTGACCGCTTTCGCCTTGGAAAAGATCCCACTGATGCAGCTGCAGTACATTTCACTTGGTTTACCTCCACCGACCGAGCCACGGATGCAGAGATGGTTTGACCTCATGGCCCGACATTCTAGTCAGTCCCAGATTTCTTTCTCTGACACCTTCTTCGAGTGGTTCAATTGCCAAGAGATGGTTTATGCCAAGTGTCCATATGCTGGTATGGATTTCCGGGGTGACCCGGATTTGGTGCTGCCGGCTGGTGAGCAGTGGGGTGCTATAGGTAAATTCTCTGACCATATATCTTTTTATTGTTTTCATAATGTTCTTATGCTTTCTTTGATCAAGACCAATTAAAACTCATGTGCCCATGCAGACATTGGACCAGTTCGACCAGCAGTACACTTGAGAGTGCCAGCTACTGCTTCAGTAGGAGAGGCTGTTGGGAGGGCCATCCTCCATGACCTTGATGTGACCAAGACTCTTTCAGCGTTGCAGGATCAGGTCGAGGGTCTCAGTCTTGGTATTTTGGATGTGAGGATCGACGAGATTGCCTCAACTTGTCTGTTAGCTTGCGGATAATACGGAGTAAAGCTATCGTGGGACAGTCCTAATTTGGTAGCCAACTCAACCATCATGTGATTGTGAAAATGCGATCCATGATATGTGACTATGGCTTGTGGAACGCCGAATCTAGAGACTACATGATTGAAAAAGAAGAGGGCAACCGTTTTGCCACTGTTGTTTAATGTAGGCATTGCCTCGGCCCTTTTGGTAAAATAGTCGACTATGATATACCCATGCCCCTCGGCCGAGGTGGGGTTACATGTCATGAAATCTATGCCCCATTTGGTGAATGGCCCAACAGCTACTACTGGCTACATAGGTGCGGGAGGTATTTGGTTTTGCGATCGAAGATTTGATAGGCATGGCAACTTCTGACTACAATTATGCAATCTTTGAACATTGTTGGCCAGAAGTATCATGCTCGTAAAATATTTTGAGCTGTAGCATAACCAGATAGATGACCCCCACACGCACCTGAATGACAATCATTCAGGACTTTTTCAGCCTCCTCATGGGTGAGGCACCTCAACAGAACTGTATCGATACCACGACAGTAAAGACTATCACCGACGATCACGTAGTCTTTTGCTTGGTATCGAATCCGTCATTGTTCCGAGCGTGAGGTATTAGACCTATATGTTTGGGTTTGGAGATAGATTATTATATCTCCATACCACGGATTTCTTGAAGATATCAGAAACAAAGATTCGTCCATGATTGCTTCTTCGGAGGTTGCATCCTTGGACGATGATGGGAGATCACATAGTAACTCCGCAAAAACCAAGGCTTTCTTCGATTTGGATTTTTTGAATTCCAGATCAAACTCTTGTAAAATGGCTATCCATTTTGAATATTTTCCCCCTATCAACTGTTGCGACAATATATAAGTCATGGGGTTGCAATCTGACAAAATGGTAGTTTTTCTAAAGAGGACGTAGTGTCGAAATCTTTGTTTCGCTTGAACAGCTACAAGAGCCAGCTTTTCAACGTAGGAGTACTTCATTTATGTATCATTTAAGTTTCGGCTTAAATAATATATTGGATTTTCAATTCCATCATCTTCTTGAACTAAAACCTTTGCTATGGTTGTATCCGCTACAGCCAGATACAGGTTAAAGTCTTTTTGATAATCAGGAGCATACATTAATGATGCTTTTATTAGGGATTCCTCTAAAGCATCAAAGGAAGCTTACGCAACCTGATCCCAAATAAAGGGTACTTCTTTTTCCAATAGACGAGTATAACCTTTAGCAAGTTCGGCATAATTTGGAATGAAACTCCTCAGAAAGTTTGCTTTCCCTTAGAGTTTCTAAATCTGAAGCAAATTTGAAGGTGGAGGCAAATCAATGATTGCCTGAACCTTACATGGGTCAAGATGAATCCTGTCTTTTGAGACCACAAAGCCAAGTAAATGACCAGAACTGACACAAAACACACATTTGTGCAGATTGAGTCGTATCTTGTAGTGTCGGCAATGTAGAAGTATCACTCTTAAATGCTACAGATGATCGGTCCACTTTCGCGAATGAGTTAGAATATCATCGAGATATGGTTGAATGATGTTCTTGATGTCGTGGAAGGCATAATTCATTTCCCTCTGAAATGTTTCCCCTGCATTCTTTAAACTAAAGGGTAGCTTGCGATATGCAAATGTGCCCCACGAACAAATAAATGCAGTCTTTGACTGGTCCTGTGGGCATATATTTATTTGATTATACCTGAAAAATCCATCCATAAACAAAAAGATTTCACATCCGGCACATTCATCAATTATCTAGTCAATGAAGGGTGTAGGGTAGTTGTCTTTCAGTCAAGCCTGATTTACATCCCTATACTCAATGCACACTCTAATCGTTCCTTGATTTTTCATTACAAGAACAATATTCGATACCCAATCAGTTAGAGGAACCGGGTAAATAAAACCAGCATGGAGGAGTTTTTCAACTTCCGCCTTGATGGCAGTGGCTTTCTTGGGGTGCACCTGCCGGAGCCATCGTCGTACCGGTTTGACATCTAGATACATCTTAATTTCATGTTCAACTATGCTCGAGTCAATGCCTGGCATTTCATCATATGACCAAGCAAAGACATCTCTAAACTCGCGAAAAAGAGTGTAATATACTTCCAGTTTTGAAGGAGAACAAGATTTGCCGACATGAATATTATCTACAACATCTATTTTGGTCGAGATATTTATGTTGATAGTCTCTTCAATATTGGACAGGTTTCGCTCGGAATCCACCGTATTTACAGTATTTGACAGAAAGTCAAAAACTGAGGGATAATCAAGGTCACTGGAATTATCCTCCTTACAATCCGGAAGATGGGAACGATGGTGGTAATCTTCTCATGGTGCCCCATCAATCATTATTGACTGAAAAATTCCTTCATCTGTAGAATGTACTTGTGACCAAGGATTTGAAGGGGTGCCATATTCCTTAGACCTATCTATCCACACGCTTGATGAGCGTTGATTCGAGTTTGCCTCCCATGCCGAAAACATTGATTGCTACAATATTTCTATTGGGCTTGGAGGCAATACCTGTAGATGATCTATGTTAATATCGTTTTCGGACATCTTTTGAATAGAAGATATCATATTGTAGGTTCCCACTGTTGCCACTTCCGCTAAATTGATTGAAGGCGGTAGGGAAAAAGTCCCCATTAATGTAGGTTATTTTAGTAGGCCTACTCTGATATTTTGAAGCGAATGAGGGCTTCCATGGATCATCGGAATTCTTCCCGTAACTTGTGAACTATTGGGGAGAAATGTTTGTTCGTCGATGATCGTAATTCCTCCTTGGAAGGGAAATGCAACCTTCTTGAAGTACGTCAACACAACGACAACCATAGCATATATCTAGGGCCTTCCCAGTAGGTTGTTGTAGTCGAGGTTTCCGTCGATAATTTCAACATCAATTTCTACTATTTTGTCCCCCAGTTCGACTTGCAAGTTACTCAATATCCCATATGGGGTGTATGTTCATCCATAAAATGCTTTTAATGTCGTCGATGATCGCAACAAAGGTGGAGATCCTAAATTTTTCCAACAACTCATCGACATAATACATGTAGATGCCCCCTCATCAATAATTATTCGATGAACAATTTTATTGAGGGCTTTCACTTGAATAAGGAAAGATAGTTGAGCTGGTCACTGAGGGTCATATCCTTTGTGATTAAAGGCCACAAGATTGGAATCCATTGGGTCCAATCCCACCTATTGCTGATAATAAACCCTGCTTTTGGGAGGGGCAATTTTGCAGTACCTCAAGTGTCGACATAGTGGATGGCGATTGGGCCAGATCCTCCACTATATTATAATGATGTGCTGCTTAGCATGAGGATTAAATGTCGATTTGTGTACTACTCCCTTTGGCGGCTTTATCGTTAGCTCAGGGATGATGGGTGGCACAACTTCGATCGAAGTTGTTGTCGAACTACCAGGTTGATCATTATCCTTGTTGTTCGACAGTTGTGGATTCTCGTAATCTGTATTCCTTGTCGATATCAAAGCATCATTCTACTTTTTTGAAATGGACAACATAAGCACTTGGGATGGGGAAGCATTATTACTAGCAACTAGATTGGTTCCTAGGTTTGGAAATGGATCAGTCAATATCGCTGAGGTTTTTGAACTCTTAAATAATTTCTTAATTTCAGCTCTATGTGGACAACCTCTCATCCTATGATCCTCATTGCATATCTGACACCCCGCAGGGGGTTTCCTTTGCCCAGAAGGGTTTGCAAAAGGTCTTTCAAGAGATGACTTATCCTTCTTCTTCTTTTTCCCTTTCTTTTTCTTCTTGCCTCCTTGTTTCTTGGGTTCTTTGCCTTTGTCAGTCGACACGACATTTACTTCCGAGGCAAGAAGTCCTTCATTTGCATTTTGACTTGAAACCATACAGGCCTTCTTTGACGTAGCCTTTACGGTTTTTGTGCTAGTCGTACCTATCACACCATCGCCGGCATGAGAGTCTTTGTTTGATTTAGGAGGGGGAGGAACAAAAAATTCCGGTCTAGGAGCATCAGGGATTTTATCGTAGAGCATGCCAGACTGAGTATAGATCAAGTCTAAATATTGTGCACGAGCAATAACTTTCTCTTCAGTGACGACTCCTCCCTTTGCTACATCTTCTATAATAGAAGGTAATAATGAATTAATAAACCATTCAGCCAACAAATGATTAGGAACATATGTTTTTACCATTCTACGACAACGTTGCCACTCATGAATATGATCGGATATGTGAGTGGCTGTTGTTTGTTTGAAATTGGTAAGAAGCTCTGTTCCCGTTTTGTACCTTATGGGTAACTAAAAATGGGTTAAAAAGGTTGTGTCTAGGGTACTGAAGTTATCAAACAAAGCTCTAGGCAATTCGATATACCATTTTGTTGTCGGACCAGTTAACGTTCGCTGAAAAAGGTGAAGCCTGATCGAATCATCGTTGAGAGTGTTGGATGAACACCACAGATGAAAGGTCATCACATGATTCGACGGGTCTTCACCTGGATTTCCATTAAATTTGGGAATATCTGATGGAAGTTTATGTGGAATCGCTAGCCACCAAGAGGCGTAAGCAATTGGATCATTCGTTAGTCGATTTAGATCTGGTAACTCTAAAGTCGCCATGAAAGGCAACTGTTGATTCAGGCTTGGCGAAGCATACCCAGGATAAGATGGAATTACCTGAGTAGTTGGTCTTCGCATAGCATCATAATGCATTTGATTTTGGTAACTTTGGTAAGGTTGATGGGTATGACCATTATAATATGATTGATGTTGACCATTTTGAATGTACGACTGCCCATTATTTGCAAAGACTCGTTGCTCAGATCCTTGGTAAGCTAGTTGGAATTGTGGTTGTTGGTATTGTACCAGCCATGGTTGTGAAGCCATGAACTGTTGCCCGGTACTGACTGTTTGACCAAGATGAGGGGTAATGGTCCCCGTTTGAGCCTAGGTCATTCCACTAGTCAGTGATTGTGGTTGCGTCGCAAAGACAAGAGGTTGTTGTATTACGACCTGAGAAACCTGAGGTTGGCATACAATAGGAAATGCTTGTACTTGCGACACCGTCACGATAGCTAGCGTAGTGGGGATATTTGACACAAGTAAACTTTGTTGCATCGAGTATACAACTCTTGGTTGTTGAGGCAGTATTGGCACCCAACCGCTAGATGTACTTCTAGCATAACCTGAATTTTGTTGTGAACTCTTGTACGGTTTCTCTCCCGAAGGAGACAATGAAAGGGTATACTTCCCTCCATACGGTGGTAACCCAGTGCTCAAAGGAATGATTTGCCTTTGGGGACCGGATTGCCCAAATTGACACTATGAAGGATCAATTTGTTGAGACTCAACATAAGAGATTCTAGATATTATTCTGGACGAACAAACGGGAACAGTCCATACTGTCGAAACAACCCCTAGATGGACTCCATCCAGTGATTGAGAGCTAGTTGGGATAGATGGTACGCTGGCGAACATTGTCGGAGTAGCAGTAGGAAGTTTTGTTGCTGTTGTGTTGGATGACACAGTCCTAGATGTCAACGGTTGTTCAGACATATTTAGTTTATCCAAAATATTCCTCAATGATTCTTCAGGAACTTTTGATGGTGGGAGACTAACTTCTGATGAAGAAGGATATAGGGTGATCCTAGCTCCAAATTGCGATGGAGCATTAGATGGAGGATCCTCCCCAATATCTTGTAGGGAAATCAATCCAGGTAGAAGAGGTAGACCGTCAGGTCTATAAAATATTTCTAGTGCCGAAGAAGGGATAGGTTCTACAGTGGTTGATGTTTGGGGAGTAACACCTTCTGAATCAGCTGTAGATGGAGCCAGTTCAGGAATAGAAGTGTTTACCGTCACACTAGGATCAGTTGTAATGTCCTTTTGTGGCTACGAAATTTCTTCTATAGAGGCGGGGATACCAGAAATGTTCAGAGTAATCGGCGTCTCCGAGGATGTTGGAGTACTTGCTCCAACCAACATAGGGGACTTTGATCCGGTCAAATGAGTTCGCTTTGTCCAAAATAGTTTTGTTTCCAGAGTCAACAATGGTTGACTCGTAAGTCTCCTCGAATTACGGGGTTTTGATTGAATTTCTTCCACGATTGCAGATTACTTGATCAACTCAAAATAATGGGGGAAAATGATTCCGAATTAAATGAATTTTAGACACTTTGACACAACTTGTTTTTTAAATTTTTAAGGGTCGAGAAAAAAAAAAAGATGACTCTAGTCGCCTTTGATTTTTAATGAGCCTGAAGTGACAAGTGCTTAGATGGACCTTTTCCTTTAAGGAGTCTGAAAAGGAATGAAAGAGACTACTTTGGAAATCTAGACAGAGGGATTACCAAACAAATCGCAAAACTGCAGAATACTTTTTACGGTACGGCAGTCAATCTTCCCGAATGCTGTGTTCAATGCATTGCGATTGATAGGGCGGCAGACACGGCTTCCTAAGGATAAAGGATAGAGCCTATTGTGGTCTCCCAATATATACTTAACGGTACGTGGGAGCACAAGTTTGTACTAGCACTTGTTGTCTCAAAGAGGAGGAATCACCCAACCAGCAATGAAAGCGATAGTTACCAGGCTTTACGACGCCGGAATACGTCTCTAGCCTAGACTTCTAAATGTTGTGCGTTAGGTTCCGAAGCGTTTTTATGTTCATTGGATTTATTTTACAGTTGATCTTGCTTAAGAAATTTTCCTTTCAGGTTCCCTATGTGATGTAGATATGTAATTCCTAAAATGCAATCTAAGATGATAAAAAATCGTTTAATCTTCTTTTTGCAATGAAAATCCTAGCTACTAAGGAAAGAGAAATGAGATTCTTTCGACATAGAGCACAGAGCACACACTAGATGCAATGTCCTAAATCAAACCAACAAGCAGTCTAAATGAAAACACACATGCATGTATTTGTTTTCAGCCTTCTTAATGTGTGAATGACAAGAAGAATGCTAAGTAAAAATATGAATTATATTTTCAAAGCGAAAGTACTAACAATTTTTCTTTAAAATACGAAAGGAAGATAATGACGACACTTTGCGATTTTGAATTGAAAATTGATTTAGACACTTGAAAAACTACTAATTCAAATCAAATACAAGAGTAACAGTATAATTGACCATCAAGAACAATAGGATTCTTTTCTAAGACTAAAAACGATGCTTGCGACACTTCCAAATCAAGAAAAGACAGTTCAATTATGCTACTTCTTTGTAAAAGAGAACTGAAAATGGCACACAATACACAAAAACATTCACAGTTCTTTGCACAATGGAGGTGGAATGATGGAAAGGAAGGGGTTTTCCATAGAGGTGTACTGATCACTGACAGCAAAACTCCTGAATAAAGCTGAAGAGAGTGAACAAGAAACCAAAATCTAGAAGCAAAAGAGGTCTTGTCTGACCAGTGCACCTGTAACACAGGGAAAGTGCGATGCAGTGCACCTATTGCACACAGGAGGTGTGATGCATCCAGATTCCCAAGAGGAGAAGGTGTGATGGTCCAGGGATGAGACTTCAACTTGGTTCTTAGTCACAGTTTGCAGCTCAGTTCAAGGATTTAGGCTAAGCAAGTGATGTTCAGTAAATATAAATCACAAGGGTTGATCTAATGAGGTTACTAGAGCCACCAATAGGGCAATTAGGATGTTTGCAAATCAATTGTTCAGTTTATAAACAAAACACAGAGATAGACTGAAGCAGCATTGATCTACTTTGCACTTGCATAGAAAATGCAGTTCGAAGGCTAGCTAGCTTGACTTCAGGCTCCATCTGTAAGTTTATAAAACAAAAAAATATAGGCAAGCCAACAAGCTATTCGCTCCCCAGTGGAGTCGCCATTTTGTTATCGGGAAATCTAGTGTCCACTCGGAGCTGCTAGTCCCACTAAGACAGGTAGCTATCTTAGAACAAACAAACCAAAACTACTTTCGCTTTCCTTTATGAGAAGTAGATAAGAGGGGAACAAAGGACACCAACCTCAGTGTTGTGCTTGGTTCCTCTCCCTTCTGACAGATCTTTGCCACTCCTTCTTTGGTTACCTAGCTTCAAAGAGCACCTGTGCAATCAAAGCAGCATAATACTATCGAAGAACAGAGGTCTACAATCACAAACAATATAGGACCAGATATATATTGACCACACAAATGCATATATCATCAAACATACAAGAATGTGGAGGAAAACTTGAATAGCTTTATTAATATCAAGAATAGCAAAGAGGATTACAACCCATTGTTCTGACCCAACGTCATCCTCTCAGCATGAAAGCCCTTCTTCACCTCATGAAAAGCTTAGATCACCCAACACTATGATATTGCACCAAGAAACCAACAGCACTTCCTTACAAGATACAAGATTCCAGCCCCCAACCTCTGGATCTCTAAGATGAGAGCTCCATATATAGATAATTGCAAAGGTGTGAGTTAGCTCTGGGTTTTTGATTAGTTTCATGCCACTGATAGTTCTTGGTTCCACTTGGAGATTTCATTGATCTCTTACTCATCCTTGGGCGAATTCTGAGAGGCAAGTGCCATTTGAGAAGTTTCTAGAAGATTCCTTTATCATCCACTTAGCAAACTGTCTCTGCCACTTGTCTATTCTCGCTCATCGCACCATGTAGAAGGAATTTTTAGTATGTATCGCACCTCCTGTGTGTAGTAGGTGCGATGCATCGCATCCTCTACACTGGGCAGTCTGTATGGTCTAGTTTTGACCAATTATGAGCAGTTTTATGTGGAGAACTTCTGGGAGATGATGTAATCATTTGACCTTGTTCCTTTAGGGTGTGAAGCAACACTTTTAGGGACTTAGAAGCCCTTGGTTTATGGACATGTATGATTGGGGTTGCAGTGCCCAAAAATGTCTATAACACTATGGGAAAAGTATGCTCAATAGAAGGTGGAATCGAGTCAACTATTTTATCAACCAATGGTTGGTCGGGAACGAACTCATGGGATTTAGGCTAAGGGAGAGAGGGATTCATTAGATTCAGATTCTGATCAATCACTTGATCAACTAGTGGAGGATTGGGAGAAAGCTTTAGGTACCCAATTAGAATTCATGGGTAAGAATTTATAAAGTTTTCCAACACTTTTGAGGCTTCATCCATATAAGGATAAAGGTGAATAGGATGATTCTCTTCACATAGATTACATGGAAATTTAACTTTACCCTTTTTTCCATGGACCTTACTATCACTAGTTGAGGGTTTGTCACTAGCATGATCTCCAGAAGATTTCAACAAAGGTTGATGTGAGCATGTGGACAACACCTCTAATATCTTGCTAATAGGAGGACAATATGGAAGAAGGTGGCCACCCTTACATAACTTGCAAGGGAATTTAAATTTGAGGGGCTGATTGGAAGATTTTTCCATACTAGTTTCATCTGTAGAAATGGTTTCTTGGTTGTTCCCCTACTTATTTTGCTTCTTCTTCATCCTTTTCTTCTTATTCTTAGTTTCCTGGTTACTAGAATCAAGAATTTAACTAGGCAAAGAGGAATAAAAGGATGAAGAAACAATAGGTGAAGAAAGAAAAGGGTCAATTTTAGGATCAACATGAAGTTGATGTTTTTTAGGTGGAGGATAACTTGGTTGAGAATCAATTTGGACATCCAAAACCACAGAAGTAGAAAATAACCAAATTGGAAAACGAATGGTAAATCTAGGAAGGGACAACGTTTCCATATAAGGAACACCAACATTTCCATAATAAGGAAAAGGACCAAGATTCCCACCAAAGGGGTTCCCTTGATTGGTAGACTCTAGAACTATCGACATTAGTCTCAACCTAAGATCCACTAGGGATTTGTTCCATGGGGAGGATGTTATTCCACGATCACTTAATTGATTTTGGAAATCAAATATACAAGCAAAATAAAGGGGTAAACTAGGAAAAAGGTTTACCAAGAAAATGTGAACTGAAATATACACCTTGGAGAACCAAAGACTTAACGTACGTGTAGGTAATCTCCCCAAATATTGTGTTTGATGTATCATGGTATATAAGGCAGCCGACATGGTTACCTACGGATGGATAGCAAGCTATAGGGGACTCCCAAAATTTACTCGACAATACGTGGGAGTGTAGTGCATAGTAGTGCTATCTAATGCGTAACATTTTGATGAGAGTGTTCCTATATACTTTACATGCATGGAGCACCACCAATATACCCAAAGGTACGTGGAGAATGATCCTATACACTCACATACATGGAACAGGATTTCACCCCGGGGATGCAACACTAGAAAACAATGACAGATCCTATGTTTAATGACTTCGGAACATGTCACTAGCATATACCTTTATGTGTTTGCATTAATGTTACAAATGCTCCTTAGGTTAATTGAGTGAATTTTAGAATTGATATTGAATTAGATTTTGGTTTCAACGCTCAAAAATTGATGTCACCTAAACACACTTATGATGAAACTAATATGATAAAAAGAACTCTCTTCATTTTTGGTGCAGGGTAAAAACCCTCATATACCCATAGTATGCATAAAATGTATAAATACAACTGTCCTTGGTATTTAACTCTGCAATGGAGTCAAATATTTCAACCTCTAATGGTTAAGGTCCTCTATAATAGTTCCTTTGCATCGGAACACAATCACCCCACCAAAACTTCCCTATCAAGACTTCTAAATAGTCCTCAAACATTTCTTTATGCCTTTATTAAAGTCTTCCTTCTTTATCCTTTTATCGGAATTAGAACCCTCTCATTAACCCTTAACACATTGTTTATATATGTTTTAATGTATAAAACCTTCTATCAATGCTCTTCCACTTTATAAACCATTACAAAGGAATAAAATTCAAATATACCTTTTCGCCTACTGTATAACCTTGTTACGGCTCCCGAGGTTTAACCTCATCGCAATCAGCCTTCACATTCTTCCCTTGGTCATGCATACATATATATCCTCTACTTTCTGATATGTGATTTCCCTTTATGATTGGGAAATACACTATCGACACTTAATTCATACCCATTTCATTTAAAAAGGAAAACTCCACCCAACATATAAAATGGACTTCAAATTCATTAAGGCAACGACTATATTTGTCATCAGGTCCGCTTCCTTTAGTCGCTCCATAGTGCGCACTACATTAAGGCCTGATCTTCGATTATACGATATCTCTGATTGACTATTTCTATATTGGGGGTTCGCGATATCACAATATCACTATCGGCCCTTTGCTATGCACTATCACCAACATTTTACCTCCTTCGAAATGTGATTGTGATTTAAATCGTGATCGTTGATCTGGTCCTGATCCAACAGTCCATGATGAATTAGCAATCACTCATTGATTTCGATGCCTCCAAGAGGATTCCATCGATGCCATATGATTTGGACCATTGATCTCACAAATCTAATGGCTCCTGAGTAATTAACACTTCACTTCTCTGCTTGTACCTTTACTTAGTTTTTACGCCATTTCTAATGGTTTCTGCGGTTCTTTTGGGTTCTTTAGAGGTTCTTCCTCCTTCGTTGTTTCACTGCAACTCTTCCTCCTAAATTCACTTCACATGCTCCTCTAATTGTTGTCACTTCAAAGCAACTCTTGATCCTTCAAGTGGATCAATATGATTTCTCTGAATCATTCTTCTTCTCTGCGCATCCTTCAAACTCAGCCTTCTGCTTCCACTGCTCCGCTTCCTCTAAGCTGGGCTCCTTAGAAAATTCTTGCTTTGCATCTCCTCTCTAAAGCTAAATTTGTCTCTTCACTTGGATTCAATGATCCCTTTATGATTCCTCTGAATCATTTTGCTCCTTCGCATTTTCTGCTTAACTCTATTAGCAACCCCCTATTACAGAACCTACGAGTTCACTTATAATTGAACACTCGAAACACGCATTCCACTCAGAAGTGAATGATTATATTAATAATATAAACAATGGTTACAGAATGAGGTCTCTGTGCCTCACACACAGGTCTGTTCTTCAATATTATGGCCTCTCCTCTTTGACTCTGCTCGTCGGCTTACATATATGCCAGGAGTTCTGTTGAACTATCCTGGTTTGACTCCTATATCTATTGAACTGACTCCTAAATCCTCTGTCCACTATGTCCACTTCTAATTAATTCCTAAAATCTCTCTCTCATCCTTGAATCATGAAACTGTTTAAGAGTTATAGTTGACTTTGGACTCTTTTGGCATTACTACCCACTCATGTTCTCATTTATTCAAGAGCACTTACAATTTCCTCCCATTATCTAATTAAATCACTAAAAGGCCTAAATTACATTAACTTGAGACTTAGGAAAACTATTTCCTAAAAATACATGTCTACTTAATTACAATGATTTTCCTTGGGATGAATGCTCCTGCATCTGACTCCCAAAGTAGAAAATATTCATGATCTCTTGATCATGTGTCTTCTGTTCTTTGTCTTCCTGGATCCCACACTTTGTTCTGTAACTATCCACATGCTTTGTTCCCTTATTGTTGTTGTACTTCTGTTATCTTTTGCTCCATATTCTTCTTCTTGTCAATCAAATTCAAGTTCTGATTGATCTTGCTTGTTTCTGCTACCATTTTCCTCCATTTTGACTGCTTCATCATCAGTTGTCACATTTCTTCAATCTCTTTTTCCAGCATATCTTTGAACTGGTTCATGTTCTGCTTCATGTTTCTGCCTCCTTCTTTTTGTTTCAGGTTGCTGTTGTTGTCTTCTATGATGACTCTAACTTTGCTTGCATTGCTGATTTCTACCTTGCTTGCTCCAACTTTTGCTTTGCTTGCTTCAACCTTTGTCTCAGTTGCTTTGCTGACTTTAACTTTGTTTTTTGCCTCCCTATCATCCTTACCCTCTTTCATGATTGAATCATGACTGTTCAACACTTTATCTAGCAAATTAGCTTCTCTACTCCATAGATTGAGTTCTTCCATAGAATTTTCTTCTTTCACCTTTATTTGGCTGTTCACTTGTGCCAACTCTCCTCCAGCATTTGCAACAAAACCTACACTCACAAAACACTTTTTAAAATTAAAAACATAAGGCTTTTGTGCCTCATCTTCCCTTGGCAACAATTCAGTTTGATGCTCTGTTTCTTTCCCCTCTGTCAGGACATGAATATGCTATTCTAAATTCTCAAAAGAATTCAAGAGACTGTCCATTAGTCTCTCTTCCACATCATCTTCTTCAATGATATCTCTCTACTTTTGTCCACTATAGTGAACTCCTTCTTCTGTAGTGTCAATGTACTGAACACTCATTATCATTTCCTTTTTCTTGTGATTGTCATTCATGACAATTCTTTTATCTTCATTTTTCAGCAATCTATCTTGAACATCTATCTTCTGTCTTTCCAACTCCCTTCTTTGAAAATCTAATTTTCTATATAACTCAATAATTTCAATTGGAGTAGATTTTGGAAATTTCACACAATTCTCCATCCCTTCCTTTGTTATGGATAGATCATCAAATGTCCTTTCTCCTTTTGTTAAGTCTTCTTCCTTAACATCTTTCAATAGATGTCCTTCTTCTTCAGTACATTTTGTCTTGATGTCCCTCTGTTTCTCTTCTCCGAGAGTTAACCTTGTCTCATCATCTTCATTAACATTCTACTGCATTTTGTTTTCATCAATAACATTAATCAAACTCATTTGATCACCTTTCTAAGACAATATTTCTTCATTCTTCATCAAAATAAGATCCTAATTCCTTATCTCCATGACAAATTCTATAGACTCATCCATATACCTTTTCTTCTGTATGTAGTCAATTTTCTCCTCTTTTGAAAAGTTTTCTTTGTCACCTTTTATTTCTAGATCTTCATCTTCTCTGAAGATATCTTCAAAAGGTTGCTTTTCTCCTGCAATATTTGCCATCATACACAAACTATCAATTTTAAAAATATAAGACTTTGTGGTCTCACTTGATGGTTCAACCATCATAATTCCTTATTGTTCTAAATCCTTCATATGAATCAGAAATTCTTCGATGGTCTCCTCTTCAATTTCTTGAAGCCCTTCACTTGGTTGCTTGATATCTTCCTCCAACTGCATATGAGACCTATCTATCTCATTTTCTTCCAAAACAAAATTTGGATTCTGTTGGTCTTCTTTCTTCTTCATGACAATATCAGCAAATTGTCCTTCCTTAGATGTTTCACCTGCAAACATACACAAATTGTCAGTTTTAAAACCATGTGACCCCTTGGCCTCACTTGAAGTTCCAGTCTTCAAGTCTTCATCTTCACTCTCTCCTAGAATTTCTCCTTGTTCTGGTTCACAAATGGAATCTTCCATTCCCAACTCAAATTCCTTGAGTTTTTCCTTCAGCCACCTTACTTGCATTTGTTGTAGCCTTCTTTGCATCTCATGCCATTCCACTAGCTTTTTCTTTAAGACCCAACCTAGTCTTTGGTCTTCTTCAAATATCCTCCTTAATGCATCGAATTGTTCTTTTAACTCTGCAATCTCTTTGTTAATTTCCTCTTGACTCATCTTCTTGCCATTTGCTTTGGCACTCTTCTTCTCATATCCTCTGCGGTGGCTTCTCTCTGAACCTCTGCTATGACTATTAGTAGTCATCTTCTTCTCTTCTTTCTTCATGAGATTCTCACTCATCTGCAACAAGCCTCTGTTACAGCTAGTCCTCCTAGCTGCAATCTTACCTCAGTAAGCTCTCCTCACTCAGACTTTTGGTAAGCACAGTCCTCTATCTGGATACTCCTCTTGAGCAACACCTTTGCTTCTTCTAGGCTTCTACAATTTCTCACTCTCTCTTGAGAACACTTCATTTGTCCTCTCTGTCCGATCTCTTGTTGGATTTTTCAGGTTCATTGCTACTTCTCCTTTAGAGTACTTCCTTTGCCTTCAAGAACACATTTGGTTCTCATCTCATAGCTTCTCTTATTGTCACCTGTGCATTAGTATAAAAACACACATTCTCAATTTAAAACAGAACATAACATATTACCTCTCCTTCAAGATCTCAACATGATCTTGTTTCACCATTCCACCTGTAATTTGAATGGATTTTTCTCTGTTTTGTCTCCAAGTCCTCCTTCCTTAAAAACTTGCATTAAGCAATCTTGCTTTCTCTTTCCTTCAAGGAATCCTCTGTTTTTGTCTATTCCAAGCCTCTGTTGGAACTGCTACAATATCCCACTATAGTATGTATCATTCACCCGTTTAACTTATGCACATTACCTTATTTTGTGTGCAGCCTCCCTTTCATAGAAATCTTTCCT
This sequence comes from Pinus taeda, assembly GCA_000404065.3. Taxonomy (NCBI): domain Eukaryota; kingdom Viridiplantae; phylum Streptophyta; class Pinopsida; order Pinales; family Pinaceae; genus Pinus; species Pinus taeda. The sequence goes on along the minus strand of APFE030119646.1, from coordinate 61,251 downwards.
CGCTCTAATTTCAATTCTTCTTTGATACCACTAATGGTGCAAGGTAAAACCCCACACATACCCACAATATGTATAAAATGCATAAATACAACTACCCCAGGTATTTAACTCTACAATGGAGTCAAATCTTCCAACCTCTAATGGTTAAGGTTCTCTATAACAGTTCCTTTTCATCGGAACACAATCACCCCACCAAAACCTCCCTATCGGGACTTTTGAACAGTCCTCAAACCTTTCTTTATGCCTTTATTAAAGTCTTCCTTCTTTATCCTTTTATCGGAATTAGAACCTTATCATTAACCCTTAGCACATTTTTTATATATGTTTTAACATATAAAACCTTCTATCGACGCTCTTCCACTTTATAAACCAATACAAAGGAATTAACTTCAAACATACCTTTTCACCTACCATACAACCTTGTCACGGATCCTGAGGTTTAACCTCATCGTAATTGGCCTTCGCCTTCTTCCCTTGGTCATGCATACATATATATCCTCTGCTTTCCAATATGTGATTTCCCTTTAGGATCAGGAAATACACTATCAGTGCTTAATTCATACCCTTTTCATTTACAAATGAAAGCTCTGCCCAACGCATAAAATGAACTTCAAATTCATTAAGACCGCGACTATATTTGTCGTCGGGTCTGCTTCCTTTAGTCGTTCCACAGTGCGCACTACATTAAGGCCCGATTTCCGATTAGACGATATCTTCGATTGCCTATTGCTATATTGGGGGTTCATGATATCACAATATCACTATTGTCCCTTCACTATGCACTTTCGCTAACCTTTTACCTCCTCCTAAATGCGATTGTGATTTAAATCAAGACCGTTGATCTGGTCCCGATCCAACGGTCCATGATCAATTTGTAGTCACTCACCGATTTCGATGCCTCCAAGAGGATTCCACCAATGTTAGATGATTTGGACCATTGATCTCACAAATCTAATGACTCTTGAGTGATTAAAACTTCACTTCTCTGCTCATACCTTTACTTAGTTTTTACGCCATTTCCAATGATTTTTGTGGTTCTTTTGCGTTCTTTAGAGGTTCTTCCTCTTCGCAGTTTCGCTGCAACGCTTCCTCCTAACTTCACTTCACATGCTCCTCTAATTGCTGTCACTTCAAAGCAACTCTTGATCCTTCAAGTGGATCAATACGATTTCTCTAAATCGTTCTTCTTCTCTGCGCGTCCTTCAAACTTTACCTTCTGCTTCCACTGCTATGCTTCCTCTGATCTAGGCTCCTTAGTGAATTCTTGCTTCGCAACTCCTCTCCAAAGCTAACTTTGTCTCTTAACTTGGATTCATCCCTTTATGATTCCTCTGAATCATTTTGCTCCACCGCGTGTTTTGCTTAACTCTGTCTGCAACCCCCTGTTACAGAACCTACGAGTTCACATAAAATCCAACACTCGAAACACGCATTCCACTCAGAAGTGAGATGATTATATTAATAATATAAACAATGGTTACAGAATGAGGTCTCTGTTCCTCACACACAGGCCTGTTCTTCAATATTGTGGCCTCTCCTCTTTGACTTTGCCTGTAGGCTTACATATATGCCAGAAGTTCTGTTGAACTATCCTGGTTTGACTCCTATATCTACTGAACTGACTCCTAAATCCTCTGTCCACTATGTCCACTTCTAATTAATTCCTAAAAGCTCTTTCTCACCCTTGAATCATGCAACTGTTTAAGAGTTATAGTTGAATATGGACTCTTTTGGCATTACTGCCCACTCATGTTGTCATTTATTCGAGAGCACTTACAATTTCCTCCCATTATCTAATTAAATCACTAACAGGCCTAAATTCCATTAACTTGAGACTTAGGAAAAATATTTCCTAAAAATACATGACCCCCCTATGTATACTTAATTACAATGATTTTCCTTGGGCTAAATGCTGCTGCATCAATTTTCCCTTTAACAATGAAAGGCCTAACTAAGCAGTGGAAGAAGAAATCAATCAACAATGCAACAATCAAGTGATGCAACAATCGATCTCTATAAATTCACTTTTCCAATAAAAATCAAAAACCCTATATGTGATGCATGATGCATAATATATATATATATATATATATAATATATATATATATATATATATATATATATATATTTCGGATTCCACTTGTAAGATATTTGTCCAATCATTGATAAAACAAAACTATTGAGAACGATGACTAAAACACCAATTCTTTCAAGCACTCAATGACTAAACAATTTACTTTGCTAATTACCTAAGGACAAGAACAAATGAAAATATAAACATATTCTTATAAAAGGAACCCAAAAACAAAAGAAAAACAAATGGAGGCTTATGAGAGACCAAGACATACTCAGGGACACAAGGAGGACTAACCAAAACAAAGTTAATCAGAGATAAAATCACAAAAAAGAATTTTTTTGCATGAAACCAGGGTCATAGCAGGTGCTAAAAGGGTCGGGGTGCATTGCAATGCAGGTGTGGAGAAGGATAGGGTGCACTACAACACGTGTAGAGAAGGTTGTGGTGCACTACAACACATGTAGAGAAGGTTGTGGTGCACTACAACACACTATCTATAGACCATAGGGTGTGGTGATAAAGGAAAGGTAAGTTCTGACACAAGAAAAGCAAGTAAATCTCAATGAAAGGTCTTCCTAGGTCTATTCAGGACTGAGTGAGATAGTAAAGTTTTATGAAATAGGTAAATAAAACAAAATAAAAAAATAAACCACCAAGGGAATACACCAATCCCCAATATGGTCGCTAATTTTTTATGTGGGATTTATGAATGTGGACAAAAATATCTTCCCTAGGTCTGGTGGCTAACCTAGAACTACAAAATGAGAAAGGACCCAATTTTTTCCTTAAATTAAGTAGATTAGGGGAAGAAACCTACTTGGAATCTATCATATTTTTTGCTCCTTATTTGGCTTGAATGATCCAATCCTATCTCCAACTACCAAGAGTAGAACCTGCACAACTAGATAGCACAAGCCAAGAAACTATGAGATTTATGTAGCATCATCTATCAACTTCACTCAACATATCAACATGGTATTTAAATATATGAAATAATGACATCACATATAGTAAAACAAAAGAACTCTTTGTATTGATATAAATGGAGTGAGTTACAACCATAAATAGGTGTCAATCTTGTAGAAGAGCTCCTTCAAGTTATTGCCTTGTCCTTCCTTTGTCACAAAGTGTACTTCCAATCACCCTAAATGCATGATAGGATAACTCTCACAACAACAACATAAGGGTAGAATCACTATCCACAATCCAACCCTGTACATATGGAAGGTTGTAAATATATAGACGAGTGAGGTAAGTTGGGAGTTCTTACCCTTTTACCAACCTTGGGATTGAGATACAACCTTTATGGGAGGATGAGATCTAAGGATAAGGGATAGAAACTGCAAGGTAGGATAGAATAGGATTCAAAAGTTTTATTTGAGGTAAATGGTTAGAACAAATCCTAGAAGCTTCTAGAAATGGAGGCTTCGGGATTCTCTCTCTTCTTCCCATGTTTCTAGAATGAACACAGGTGCAAGGAGAGAAACATATAGGTGATCAATGCAGGCCACAATGGAGCAACCTCTAGGTGAACATTTTCCAACAAGAGGCTAGGGTACATTGGTCCTAAAATTGGCTCAGATGATGCAACTCAGGGCATAAATTGTGGGGAATGAGAGAGTCGGGCATGGGTATTTGTGCAATGATGATGTAAAGGAGGAACAGGACTTGAATGATCCCATTAGGAGGTCGATTGATCAAATGAGACAAAATATCCTATAGCAAAGGGTATAACCCTAATTCACTTTTGGAACTTTAAAAAGAGTTAGCAGAAATTATTCAGCGGCACATCACTTGCGACAAAAGATATGATGTAGTGTGAGGTCGTTGTCTTAAGTTAATGGTGTTTCTGAGACAAAAAGTAGCCCTAAACCTTCCTTATTTTCTGAATTTAATGTTGCATGAAATTGTTGCTATATTAAGGTCTTAAGATCAAATTTCAATTATTAGCCACCATGGGCTCATTAAATTTATTGTTTTGAGGAGTTTTAATCAAATTCAATAGAGTTGGGATGATTTTTTTATAAACCCTAGGGGTGAGTAAGAAATTCCCCTAGGAGGTGAAGCAAATGATGGAACATCTGGAAATATTTCAGTCGATAACAAGAAGGCAGAGAGACCAACCAAAATGAAACCTCAATGATAGGAGATGCTTCACAAGAAGCCATGCAACTTCAAAATCCAACTCTTCAAAAAAATAGTAGAGTAGAGAAGTGAGTGACATCCTTTTTGGCCTCTTTTCCCAAAAAGAGGAGAAGGTAAGCCAAACTAGTTAAACTACAATAGGCACAAAGTTCCTTAAACCTCCCTTAGTAGTTAGCTACAAAACATTTAATTCAAGAAATTTTTTATGAGGAAGGGACACAACAGAAAACCCATGAATAAAACCTGGCTTAAGATTCATCAGTCCCATAACAAATAAATTCAAGCTAGGAAGAATAGGAAATAGAGGTGGGACGAGCATTAGAAGGGTTGGAAAATCTATTGGAAATAGTGAACTTAGGGGGGCCAACATCCATTACAATGGAGGAGTCTGAAATTCATTTAGGAAAACCTCCTAATTCCAATAATAATGCCTCACCTAATTCTCTAGCTGCAAATCCCTATGTTTGATCCATGGCCACCATCGTTTTAGAGCCATTTGACAATTATGAAGCTATTTCCACTCAAGAAAATTATGGGGATTATGTTTCCATTGTATTAGAACCCTCTTCTCCAGAAGACATGGCTCCACAATTTCCTCCTAAAGACCTAATTGATGTGAGCTGAGAGCTTCATGTTGCTCCTCCGAGTGGACCTAAGATTAACCCTCTTGTTAATTATTACTCAGAACTTGTGATTGATAGAGTGCAATTAGATGTCGGCAACTCACCCATTGCCCCTATAATTATTGATTTTCCCCAAAATACTATTGTTGAAGATTATGAAGTAGCAACCTATGTTTTCCCTCCTCTTGCTTCAAAAATATTGGCCAGAGACTTTACTGGAAGAACTAGAGGTACCAAAGTCATGAAGGATAAAGTAAAAGGAAAACTTCTCAAGGAAGTTATTATAATAAGGAAATAAAATGACATATTATAGAGGAAAGTGCAGAAATGGAGAAAATGGACGTAGAATAACAAACAATTTCATGAAGGTTATGAAAAGAAAGTTATAGCACATGGAATTGATGACAGGAACAAAGAAGACCAGAATGTTGAAACTCAGACTGATTTTGTACTTATCTCCATTGAAGTAGGTGTTCAGACTTATTTTGCCCATGTTTTAATTAAACTAGGAACCCAAAATGATAGTGCACCTATATCTATTGAAGAAGAAGTTCAGATTGATCCTCCACCTATTTTTATTGAAGTTGAAACTTAAACTGATCCTGTACCTATTTTTTTATTGAAGTTGAGACTTAAATTGATCCTGTATCTATTTTTATTGAAAAGGGAGCACAAACAAATGTTGTACCTCCTTATACCCCATTAATTGTAGATGCCACAATAAAGGTGCTGAATAAAACCATGGAAGAACATAAAGAGACCATAGATATATATTGAAGGGAAGTAGTGCCTCAAGGGGAATATCATAAAATTCTCCAACATTTATAGGCACTAACAATGATAGATCATGAAACACATGCAAAGTAAAGAGTGATCGAGAAGGGAATTCACGATTTATAGGAGTGCCTTTGTAAGGTCACAAAACAAAGGGATGAAATTTGTTCTATTAACACTAGATGCATTAGCATGTAAATCTCTAACACAAAATTATGGTTTATTTCTATTTGAACAATATTTATTTCTCAAATCCAAGGCTATACAATGTGTCTGACTATATGAATTCATCAATGTGTTGGATTTGATTATTTATTTCCATAAAAAAGATGAGAAAACAAAGTATTTCTTGTGAAAAATCTACATGCATAAATTTATTTTGTAAGAACATCTAAATGAAAGAATTGTTCCATTCATGAGAGGTGTCCAATTCCAATATTTTATATCATTTATACTAAATCAGGTAAAAGGGAAAAAATCCTATCAAACATTTTAGCGAATAGAGCATATATCTACGGGTTAGAGGTAAGCCAAATAATCCCTTTCCTAAATTTCTCCACAATAATGCCTTCATAGAGAAGCATGATGTTTCTCCCTCACTTGAGAAAATTCATAATGAGGTATTCCACCTAGGGTGGAAACAATTGGAGTACATTAGAGATGAGGTTATTCAAAGAGACAAGATGAGATGGAAAGTGTCATCCAGAGAAATAAAAAATAGAGAACCCTTTGGCTTATATAATTTCCAAAAATCCATGTCCAAATTGCAATATTATGTTAACATTGTGATGGAAGATGGAAACAAATGGATGGGGTGCAGGTATAGATTCCCTATGATTTGGTATCCTCATTCTTTACAAGTTTGATTTTGAACTGTCATAGGCACATAAGTATGTGGCTTTCTAGGAAATCAAAAGTAGGAATGGAATTAGGATGAGAGGATAACAACCCTACATAGTCTACTCATTAACTACCTTATATGTTAATTATTTATTCGCATGAGGACATGCAAAAAAGTCATTTGGGGGGTGATGTTTTGCCTCACAATTCTCATGATTCCCTTATCCAATTTCTTGGCTTTAATATTGTTTTTTTATATATTTTTACTATATTTATGATGCATTAACATATACAACATAGGTTTTAGAAGGAATTAATTTAATTTTACTATTTCACCCTTTTTATGAACTATTTTGATTGAAAAAGTGTTATTTTCTCATGGTTGAATATTTACTATGAAAAAGGGTTTTTCCATAGTCAATACTTGATGTTGTTTCTTGAGTTGTTCATGGTAAAATCAGGATAGCGTGATGTTGTATCAGTCAACTATAACAGATTGAGCTAGGCCAACTCTTATATGAGTAAATATATTAGGGAAAAAACCCTTGGTTTTCTCATCTAGATGATATTAAGAATATTTTGTAACTGAAACAAGAATCTGAAGAATATTTAGATTATTAGAATTGATATTTGTTAAAATATTTACTGGTTTTATCTCCCATGATTGTGGTATAAAGATGGGGGCTTGTGTCTTGTAAGAGATATTTTTGGTGTAATATTTGTATACATTTTATAAACTCACTGAAGCATTGACTGTAATCGTTATTTCGTAATATAATGCAAGTTTATGTTATTGAGGGTTAATTCACTGTTATGATTTATTCTACCAGGCAATCTGACTCCAGTAGTTCGGTCCCACTCTTGGATGAGGCATTGTCTTCATTTGTATCACTAGATTCACATTTTATCTCTTTATGTTAATCATCTATCATTTACATTAATTTCAAATCATGTGCCTTGTTTTGAGTAGGGATAATATCGGTATTCGTAATATTGGTTTATAGGGATTTCTCTTTAGATAGTCAAATTATAATTTTTTTGCTTTAATGTTGTTCCCTGAAGGTTATCTCTAGATCATTGATGCTTCTGCACTAGTTTAGTTCCTTTTCCTATTATTTTTTCTTTTCCTTTTCACAGATTATAGTTTTCCAATGATGTTTCTTCAATTGTGTGATTGTTTTTTCTTAGGTAGCAACTTAGCATTTGAGGGTTTTCTTTGGTTTTTCTTATGAATAGTATTTAGAATTTAATATTTCTAATTGTTTTCTAGAAGATATAGTTTATCTAAGAGATAGATCTTTTGAATGCATTTTTTTAGGAGTTGATTCTTTTGTTACAGTTAATTTGTTTGTTGTTAGAATATTAGTTATTATTAGTTTCAGCACTATCTCTTGAATATACTTTGTAGACAATGTTGAAATACCCCGATAAAACCTCGTGTTGACAATTTAATATGTGGTAGTTAATTGCTTCTTTAGAACAATTAATGCCCCAACACTTTGTTGATAAATTTCTTTATGTTTCGATTTGCCTCCTTAATATTGATGTAATTCCAAGAATTTCACATGAAATCAAAAGAATTCTACACTTGAGTGAGTAGAGCAGAGTTAGAGACTAATATTTGTACATGAATTTTACAGAAATCAGAATTTATGGGTGCAAACTTATGCCATATAATTTACCATCTTTCCTTACAATGAGAATTTTTTCCCTAGAATTCATAGGACAAAGTTTGAATGATGATGGAATACACTTTCTATTAAGGAAGTAGAAGGCCTAGTTTAAACTCAAAGCTCAAGATGGTCCTTTCATTGTCAATACTAGAGCTGCTAATAAGGAGGTTACTCATTTATTAGCACATATGAAGTTTATATCGAGTTTTACTTGGCCCTGTGATCTAATAAAGAGAATTTCACAACTAAGAGCTAAGCAAAAATGCACTCCCTACATTCATGTGTCAAAACTGGAGATAGAAATTTTTTCTAAAAAGACATTTAGGAAGAAAACGCACTACAAGAATTGGCAAAGTAATCACCAATAGAGTAGCCAGGAGGAAAAAGTGTACTTCCTAACACACAAATGAAAGAAAAAAAATCTAAAGATAATAAGTTAAAGTGTATCATAATCAGAGGAAGATCAATTTAGAGTGTATAAGAGGGAGAAAAAAAAAGAATTTGGAGGGAACAATATCAGAAAATGTATATTTTGAAATTTCTTTACCTTCTACTATCGTTATTTTAGGCGAGCCTATTTTCAGTTTACAATAAAGAGAATCATTAGAGGAACAATATCCTTCTTCTTCCATCCAAAATATATTTTTAGAATTTTTAGAGATGAAGAAAAAGAATGAGTCCTTGAAAGTATTCACTTATACCCAATTCTAGAAGCAAACTTCCTCCATGAAGAACATGTTACTTTCAACTTTAGACATTGGAAAGGGTCAATTCAAATTGTCATTTCTGCAGGTAAAATTTCCTGGAGCTAGAAAACCAGAAGAATTTAAAACTTATGTATTTTATTTTGATACAACAAATTCACCTTATTGATTAGATAGACTTGCATAGGCAAGCATGTGAAATTATCTATTCTTCTCTTACTAGTTATTCCATGAATATGTCTTAGTTTTAGAATTCTTTAGAAAACATTTAGACAGAGCTAAACATGGAACAAACATCTTCTCTTGCAAAAGACATAGGGATTAAATCTCTTGAAGAAATTATAATCAAATTGGATTTAAATCCTAAATATATTGATGCAGTCAAGGAAAATATCAATAAGAAGAATGAATATATTCAGGCTTTAAGAAGAAAATTGAAATTTCCTACCACAGAACACCCTTAAGCACAAGAAATAGGTGAATTAGAGAAATAGAAAGAAGTTATGTTGTCCTTCATCATTTAGCAAAATATACAGATACAAAAGATGGAATAAAAAATGAAAGAAATTTTAAAATAGAAAGAACAGGGTAGCAACTCAATAATTCCATCAGTTGAGAAAAGTTTGGTTGTTGGAAACTATATCACTACTGGGGGGGGTGTGTGAATGTGTAGAGAAGGAACTTATAATTTTTTATCCAAATTATTATTCTTTTAAACCATTCATAAACATAAGCACATAAACAAATATTAGATCATAAAACATAAACTAGAAACCGTGAAAACATCCAACACATGGAACACAAGTATTTTTGGTGGAAAACCCTTCTCCGGGAAAAAAAAGCACCCTTGTTGCTACTGCACTGCTCAAAATATTTTATTTTTTCAAGTAATTCTTTACATAGAGATTCAACTAGCTACTATCAAATGGATATCTCTTTCTCATGTGAATCTACATAAAACCATCTATTATAAGACACCATGACCAATGATCCTCACCCAATTACTCCTAAACTATCAAATTACTCTAGAGAATCCTATCTACTAGAAGCCACCACAACCAATTAGCCTCACCCAATTTCTTTTGAACTATCCAACTACCATTATATTAAGAACCTTCTCACTTAAATTTATTTTTTTAGAGTCCTTCAACTCCACTCCTCTATGTGGTTCTCATTTCATACATTTTCACATTGGACCGAGAATTGCTCAACATGAACACCGCAACAACAATCTCTTCAAGGCACAAAATCGAAACTCCAAAATAAAATGAATCAACACAAACATTGCATAATGTGATATGATAAATGCATCAAAAAAACCTTCTCTGCAATAATAAAAAAAAAGAATCACAAACAATTGCTGCACACAACCAACAAACTGGAGAATAAAAAAGTTGCTCCAAAACACCAACATGATTTACAATCAATCTCTACTTCATATGTTATGCAACCAGCTTACAAAATAGAAGAAGAAATAGATCAATGGCTTCAGAATTAGCCTCTTCGAGGGGGAAACCTCATTTACATTACAAAAATGAACAATTATTGGATGATACAAATGACAAGACCTCCTTTCTATATCTAGAAGTGTAAGGGATCACAATATAATCAGAGGCTACATAACAATAATATTGTAAGGGCACAACAATAACAATATTGGGGTTTCTGTGGGGCATAATAATAACAATATGGGGACTAGATGGGCAGAACAATACAATAAAGGGGTTTCACTAATAACAATAAGGGGCTACACTAGTAGTATAGAGACCTGACATACCCCTCTCCTTCAAAAAAGTGGTGTCCTCAATGCTTGAGTCGTTGTGGATGCTTGTATATAAAATTCTCATCCTCCCATGCAAAATCTTCAATGGTTAAGTCCTTCCACTTGATGAGATACTCTGAAATTGATCGCTTTCATAGTTGTCGCGTTCTTATTTCCGTGACTACTTTAGGTTCCAATATGATTTTTCCTTCCTCCTCACGTTCCAACAATATTGTTTGAACTGGGAGCTTGTCACCCATAGCCTTATTTAAGCATGAAACATGGAAACCTGGGTGCACTCGGAAAGATGCAGAAAGCTCCAGTTTGTATGCCATCGTACCAATCTTTTGCAAAACCTTGTAAGGACCATAGTACTTTGTTGATTACTTATTATCCTTCTTAGCTTGATTGAGGGACATTTGTTTGTAGGATTGTAGTGGTAAAAATACCTAGTCATCTACATGAAATCTTCTTTCACTGCAATGTTGATATGCTTGTTGTTTCATTTTATTCTGCACCAAAGTGAGGTTATCCTTTAAGAGTTGGAGAACTTGTTGTCAATGCTTGATGTGATCTTCCACTACTTGAACCTTAAAATTTTCTCTTAAAGATGATGTGATGGATGGTGGATGATATCCATAAAGTGACACAAACGGGGTCATTTTTGTTAAAGCATTATACAACCATTAAACCAAAGGTAAACACTTGACCCATTGTGTTTGTTTATCAGATATGAAGAAATGAAGGTATACTTCCAAACATTTGTTCGTTATCTTTGTTTATCCATCTATATTGAGAGTTTGAGGAGTGGTAATTCCTACGAATGCATTACAAGATATGGTCAGATTCATTTCTTCTTTCTCTACGGTTGGTTCCTAGTGTATATCCTCTTCTTTTGATGTTTCTTGATCCTTTTCTTCCTTCTCTTCACAATCTATGTAGAATAATTCCTTATGAGAACACTTATGACATTTAGTGTATTTGTTATCACAATTGTAATGAACCCATTTTGCTCCTTTTTCTTCAAATTTTTTGTGGTGTCAACCTTGTAGGTTGCGGAAGGATAGGAGAAATAAAACTTCCATCTTTATAGTTGTGAGTGGTAGGATTCCTTGTTGCCATATTTTTGCTTTCAATTTTTCTTTCCAACCTAAACGCCTTCTCTAATGAATCAAGTTGCCAAAGACAAACCTCATGTTACATATTCTCCTTCAAAATCCCTATGAAGACATCAATCCTATGCTCCTCTGGAATATCATTTACCCTTATATTCAATTTTTGAAAATCCTCAATGTGCTCCACCATTGACCCATTTTGTTTGAGAATTATCAATTGACTAAAGAAGGCATTTCTCTTTGTATCCTCATAATTTTCTATCATTTCCTTCGTAAAAATTGACCAAGTGACAATTTTTTTACGAGATAAAATCCATTGATACCATATAAATTGATTGGGTTCTAAATATAAAGTTGCAAACATACCTTTTGTGTGTTTTTCACATAATGGAGATCAAAATATTGCTCCATCTATAGTATCCATGTTACAGGATCCTTTCCATCAAACTTCTTCATATTGATATTTGGAATATGGTGGGTCTTGAATCCAACATTAGATTATATGAAATCATGATTAAAATTTATTTTTTCCTCATCATGAATTTCCTCTACTACCTTTTCACCATTATGAAGCCTTTCTTGTAGCAACTTTGTCCAACCTTCCTTCAAGCCTTTCATGTCTTTCTTTAGATATTATGTGTTTCCTTTCAATTCTACTTCTATACCATAAATATTAATTTCCATTCCATATATAAAACCATTTATCTTAGATTCTATCACATTCTCCAAATCATCCCACCAATTTTGCTTACTAGGTGTTTCTATTTTCTTGATTTGAGTGATTCTTTTTCTTGTTTTTAGGAGCTCGATCTTGAATCTGTTATATCTCTATAATTTCAGATCACCAAGGTTTGAAATTTCATCTTGTTGTATCCCTCTAAGCCCTTTTTCCAACCCTACATGTCTGATCGATATTGGATTCGCCAAGGAATAGTTATGCCCAATCACCCACGATGACCTAATTATAGACTGGTTCAGTAGAGTGAACTTGTACAACATGCCACGTGTCACTATTTTGACCTTCAGCCCTGAAAATGATACCCAACAAATTCAAATATGTCCCCTTTTTTTCACTTTTTACAAAATTTTAATCCGATGCTCAGAGAGAATGTTATGATGCTTTTTGTAACGTCACATGTTTGAGTTCAAATTTTTGGACCTACAAAAATCATAACTTCCTCAGTTCATATCTCCTAAAATATAGCAATACAAGATCTGAAATTGGTCACAAGGTTCATCAAGATTTCTATTCAAATTGGTTTTAATTTACACATATTAAGCTTCATATAAAAAAAATTTATAGAGAAAATTCCATGATGCTCGGTTTGAAGCAATGAAGCCCTAGAATCCAAAGCTCTGATACTAAATGTTATGCAACCAACTCACAAAATAGAAGAATAAATAGATAAACGACTTTAGAATTAGACTCTTCGAGGGGGAAGCTTCCTTTACATTACATAAATTAACAAATATTGGATGATACAAATGACCAGACCTACTTCCTATATATAGGAGTCTAAGGGGTCACACTATAATCAACGCCTACATAACAATAATATTGTAAGGGCACAACAATAAAAATAGTGGGGCTTCTATGGGACACAATAATAACAATATGGGGACTACATGGGCACAAAAATATAGTAAGGGGGCTTCACTAATAACAATAAAGGGCTACACTAGTCGTATAGAGACCTAACATCATATCCTCACTCTTTGCTCAAAATCCTAGCTAAATCATACTTCTACTTGTTGTAACTACTACAAACTACTTCAAAAAAATACATCACAACCCTCACAGCATGCACACAATCCTCCAAACTCAAACTCACTTAATACATAACATACCCAACCAAACTATCATTGAGGTCTCTTCAATATATAAATGAATTGAGTTGATCAACTCAATAATTACCAAGAAGTGTTAAGTTCTACAAACTCTGTTCATATGCTTGATTTGATCTAGTTTCAGCTCCTTGACTTGATCATACCACTAACTCCAATTCATGAAGGATATTTTCAATTTTAACCATGTTCTAGAAACTCACTAACCTTTTTCCAACGTTTACATGATGAGTCCCGAACAAGACAAGATGGAAAGGAAAATAAACACTGGAATGTGGAGAAAAAATTGCTTTAGGCCTCAACTGCACCCACAAAACTAGCAAGTTTTGGTTCTAATCACACTCACAACATTGTGTCCTAGTGATTTGACCCTTCCAACTACATGTATGAGCGTGTCTGCATGTGGTTGGGGCAAACGATGGAGAAAACTCAATCAAATCAGCTCATAGCTATGCCAAACTTTAGGGACACCTTCATCAACTCATAAACACACCTCCAAACATATCTTACAAGTTTGAAATGGATGACATAGGCCAGGAACCTCTACAACAGGTTAATTATATGAAGGCCCTAGTCTTCCAAACTCTTCATAATTACCAACACCTCTAGCTTCTCAAGCAACAACAAAAACTTATCCAAACACCTCCAGCACATGTAACAGCATCTCCAACACCTATAGTAAGAACATCACATTATCCAAATACCTCAAATATCTATAGAGGCACCTCCAATCACAAGTACTAGCAACATCACCTGTAACAAAGTAACATAACATGTCATGAAGCCATATCTACTCAACCTTCCATTCCTGCACTAATTCCTACACTAGGTCATGTCATAAACATTTTGACATTTGTTATCACCTGGATTGAACCTTAGGCTGAAGGAAGGGAATTCCAGGGTAACCACAAACCATGCTTAGCCAAGTAGATAGCCCTACTTTTCCAAGAGAGGGCTCTCTCCGTAACGATCTCAGGCAATATGACTGGATCAAGAAAATGATTATAGGCTAGGTATAGTAGCATAAGGTTTGATTTTATTTGAAGGGGTTTTGCTGGATTAGGAGGAGCCATACAGTTTGGGCAACAAAATTAGGTCAAAATTGCAAGGTTTTGATGGGGCAAGGTAGGCACAAGGCTCAACACTTTAGGTTTTTATGGGTGAAGTGATTCAAGACAAGTTAGGAGCTAGAAAGAGCATGTGAGCAACATGGATTCTTCCTAAACTGAAGAAAACATAGACTGTGAATATTTTCTCAAAACAGAGCATAAATATTATGGGTTTTGCCTATCAGCTTGTAAACATCCACTTAAAAACGATGAAATGATTGATGACATAAAAAAAAAAAATTAACATATGATCACAATAGAGAAAACTAAACTGAACATCATACCACATGGATCCCAAAGAAATAGTTGCAACTTTTCATTAATCTCCTGTTAAAAACTGATACAAAATGATGTCTACTCAAAGCATAAGCATCCAACTGAGTCCAACCCATACAATGACTGAGGAAAAGCATCATATAGACCCCAAAAAACTCATCCTAAGCTCAAGGGGTCGAATCCATGAGAAGAGGAGTTATTTCTAACAAGATCTGAACTATAAACAAGAAAATAGGGTGGTCAAAGTGACTCATCCCTAACCCAAACAAAATGGTACATTACACCTCATGAACTTGTTTTACCTAATGAATCTACCCTAGTAAGCTCTAGAAGCATCATAATTACATTTAACTGATCAATTACACAGATAAAATCATGATTTTCCATGGTGAAAGTGAAAACTAGGACAAAACAGTGAAAAATTGGACAATTTGTCAAACGTGCAGTGACCCTAGTCAAACGCATAGTGTCCTCTTCAAGATGAATTTTGACCACCTTCGCGATGTCCAAATATAGCCCATGATAGCTCATTGGATATATTATCCTGTCTAGTTTCTAAAAATGCCCTTGTTTTTCAAAATGGGCTTCATTTACCCCTCCAAAACTGCAATCTCCCAAGACTGCTCAAATGCATAGCAACCAGGCTAGAAAAGAGGTAGAAAGGTGATTTTTTGCTAGTTTTTGACCCTTTTGGTTGACCAGTTTTGCTCCAAATTCTTATAAAAAGTACAGGGTGCATGTCCTCATTATTATGAATCCAAAAATGCTGACCATTTTCTCATTGGATTCCCCAAACAAAAGCGCAACGTCCTAGGTGTTGCGCGTTTAACCATGCTGACTGTGCCAAAATTTCTTCAAAAAACACAACAAAACATATCTTGCTAAAATTGTTCAAAAATGGCTGAAATTGGTGGGCTGATAGATGGATATATGTTTGAGGCATGGAGTGATGCCTCGAAAAGGATATCCAACCTCTTTTTCTCCTCTTGCTTGGTCAAAGCCTCAATCTTTGCATGAGCTCTTTTGAGTTTGGCTCTTGCAATTTTGTCTCTCATAGCATAGCGCTTCACCATCCTTCTTTGAATATCATTGTCCTTATTGGCCTTTCCTAGGAGGTTCTATAGATGATCATTTACCTTCTCAAGTCAATATTCTCGGTTTTCATTTACCATCTTGGCAAATTTCTCATTCAAGGTGAGCTGATTGGCCATTTCTTCCTCCTTTTTCCTTTCCTGCTCCAAGGATCTTTTAAGGCCTCTAGTCCTTAGCCTTCTTCTTGGAACCTGTTTATCAAGTGGCTCACCATACTGCCCATATGCCTCATCAAGTAAGGCCTTTGCCTTTTCAACCTCTCTCTTTGCCTTTCTGAGCTGAATCTCCATGAGCTCACTTTTTACCTCAAACTACCTCTTTTCTTGCTCATAGTAGGAAATGATCCATTTGGCCCTTTGCAAGTTGACCTTGAGCTCTCCTATGAGTGCATTCTTCTCCTTGATGAAAATAGTTGTGCTTTTACTATCATCATGTTCATCAGATTCAACTAATTGAAAATCATGCTCTATCTCATGGAGGTCTTCCTCCCGTTGCTAGACCTTTGCCTCTACAACTTTTTCCTTACCCTTCTATACCTACTTTGTCGATAAAGAAGGCAAGGCCCCTCCCACAATCAGTGGGGCAAACACTTGCCTATGCCCTCTCTAATAGGTATGTGCCAAGGTACCTAAACCATCCCTTTTGGGCTTGCTGCTCTCACCATGCTCAATATGCTCTTGCTTAGTTACTTTATCTCTGCCAGGTGAATGAATAGGCTGATGAAAAGGTGATGATGGAGGTGATGGTGTGGCTGACACATGAGATGAAGATGGATGATTTATAGGCTAAGGTGGAGGAATGGAGGTGTGTGGGTGAGAGGACGAAGGGGCTTCTTGTCCATGCTGAGTAGGTGGGACTGTGAAAATCTTATTGGATACGAAAATGTCCCATGCAATGTTAAGCTAATCAACACAGTGTACGACTATCATCTTGATGAGTGAATGGTGAAATATTCTATGCATTTGATGATGACAATATTTCCTTTCGGCAATGTATGACATATTATCAATATCCTGGTAAAGATAGTAGGGTAGATTGAGCATTCTGACTCCTGTGAAATGCATGAGTAACCAAATATGATAGGAATAGAGCCTAGAAAACCTGCCCTCACATGTGAAGTGCTTCATGATGATTTTCATCATAGGAACATATTTGTATAGTAGGTAAGAGAAAGGAAAAATCCTCCTTATTTCATTCTTTTGGCTGCGTTTAAGATATGGCTCATAGTAGCAGTAATCCAAATCTACTTGTTTAAACCATTTTTCCCCAACATCTGGGATCCTAGTAGCAGCTGATATGATAGCAGAAGATATGGTAAAGGTGACGCCGGTAAGGGTTTCTTGGTTGTCATGGAGTTTGATGATAAATTGTCTGGTCAATTCAGAATGATGTTGTGTCCTTTCCATGTTCTCACAAAACTCAAAACAACCCATATGTTTGAAGCTCGTGACAATGATGTGAGATGCCATGAGTTCTCTGGTGTTTGTTGGCTCATATCTGATAATTTTTTCCTCCTTTCTTATATTTCCTCCTCTGTTGTGTTTCTTCCTCACTCTGACTTTGGTGTTCTTCTTCTGCCATGATTTTTTGCTATCAAAAGCCTAGGGAAATCGTAGAATGGACTATCGGTATGGGAAATGTGGAATGATGTGAGGAGAGATGATGAGAAGGAGATGGGGATGTGTGGAATGAGGGAGGTGATATGGGATAGTTGTTAAGTGAAGGGGGAATAGTGATGAAAGCTAGGAAATGTGTTTTGAGATGGTGGGAATGTATGACTAGGGTTTGATCTTAGGAATACCAACAAACAACATAAACCCTATGTAGGTGAATAATGGAGGGAAGGAGTGAGTAAATTAGCCACCAACCTGATTTTCTGAAGTATATGATCACCAACTTGGAAACTTTGTGGCAATGGAGGGTTTCTAGCACGTTTTATCTCCTTCCAGGCGAACACACAGTGACCTGGTAAAACACGTAGCGACCTCTACAGGAGCACAACGCCATTGTAAATAACACTGGGATCTCTGGAAAACACGGAACAACCTTTATAGGAGCACAACAACTAGGCTAAATGCGTAGTGACCCTGCTGAACATGTCCTCTTGCTTTGTTTTGCCCAACTTCGCCTTAAAATCGCCAATTTTCTTTTGCTAAGGAGTTGTGAAAGAAGAAGAACATTGCCATCAATGACAAAGGGGGAGATTGTTAATCTAGGTTTTCATTGATGACAATACAACAGTGTTTGTGATGGAAAATTATTTGATACATGATTGCCCATTAACCCATTGATCATAATGCTCATAGTGATGAAAGTTTGATATATGATGAGATGGAGGACCTAAGTGGATTGAACAACAAGAGGTCAATTGAATAACAAATGATGCAGGAGGTCAATTGAATAGCAATTGAACAACAATTGAACAACAAGAGGTCATTTGAACAACAATTGAACAACAAGAGGTCAATTAAACAGAAAATGATGTAGGAGGTCAATGGACAACCATCAGTGGACCATTTTAACATGACCTAATAGAATGATTAAAAATTTCTGAGTGGGACCCTTAAAATGATATGAAAAGAGGATGTTTGATCACTGATGGCAGTATGAAAATACTGACTCTAACAACATCAACTCCAACCAACATAACTAACAAGTTGGCCACTGCTACAATCGAATCACTCATCATACTCATCATGAATAATACTACCAACATCATTAGATTGGCATAGGACATATGACAAGAAAGACCATAACCATGTTGACATCAATGGCAACACTACAATGCCAACAAGATCTGCCTTTGGCATTGATGTCAACCTCAATCTGATCTCTAACATCTAAGGCTAATCTCCATACATTGTCCAACTCTAAAGCTACAACATTGAAACTTATCTTTATCAATACAAATTATCTCCCCCTCCAACATCAATGGCAAAGGGCCATACCAACACTGAAGAACAATGCCACTAATGTGTCAGATAAGAGAAATACTCTTCTGCAAGATAAGCATGTAGGACAAAGGACTTAATTTCCAGCATATCTCTAGCTAATTCCATACAAAATCTAAAGCTAAACATGCTACCCCTAAGCACATAATGGGGTTACAAACACACTCACTTTACTATTGTAGAAACATATCCATTGTGTCACTCTGAACTATAATGATATACAATGAAGTACCAAAAATATAAAATACTTCATGGAGCATATACATGATTGTGATAAGTACATACGACTGATGTATGACTCCTCTACACCTATCATCAACCAAGGCTTCTATGGACCCAAGTTTACATCATGCACCCAATGTAATGAGGCTACATCGATGATATACAAAATACGACATGACACTCATTAGCCCATACATAGCTAATTGACACAATGGATCTCTCCATGAATAATACACTGAAAAGACAAGACAATGATAATACATGGATTTTACAATCACACACAAAGGTGCTCTCCTATATGCATGCCCAAAATATGAAACAATATGAGTACATGGCATATCCATCAAATACAAGGCCTCCATGAGCAATGACATAAGCTTTCTATATAACAACAACAATAGAAGTACTATCCAAAACATATGCTAGTGCATAGTCACTCAACACCTTGAACATCACCATCATTATAGTTTTGGCCTAGAGTGGCCCCTGAAGGAAAAATAATAAAATAAGAATTATGAATTTTGGAGGGAAAAGAAGAAAACTACTATTTTTTAATGTATTTTTGGCTTATATCTATATATGTTTACTCAAATTTCAAGTGTATACATTCGTTAGATGCAAAATTAAATTATGTATCCAATGAGTACCCATTATACATACTTTTGAGAAGACCCACATCCATAAAAATTGAAGATACATTAAAAAAGTGTGTTAAGCAAAAAAATTTAATGTACAATTTTTATCAATGTGGGTCTTCTCAAAAGTATGCATAATGGGTACTTGTTGGATGCGAAGTTTAATTATGCATCTAACGAGTATCTATATTTGAAATTTGAGTAAACCTATAAGGAGATAATCTAAAAATATAGTTAAAAAAATAGTTTTTTATTTTTATTTTCCCTGCAAAATATTTACATATACCTCTTTTTAAATTTAAAGGATTTTGATTGGTTTAGATATTATGTATCTAAAATTTCATGGGAACTTTTAGGCTAAAATTTCCTCTAATGCCCAACCATGTAGATCCTACAGCAATATCATGATAATCCACTAGCAACGACCATGCTCTACATAGGCATTAACAAAAAAATCAACTAAAAACAACAATATAGCAATATGACATAGAAGCAACAACATATACATAAATATATCATCATTATGATGGAGTAAATCATCACCGAGGCTAAATAACTAGCATTATTCTAGTCCATCAAGCAACAAATGAACATGCATCAACAACAATACTCGTAGCATATGAACCAATACAAGTAATCTCTTCAACAACATTAATGCATGGCCAATATGTGAATATCCAAGAAGCACTAAGCAACAATAATCAACATCATAATATCTGGCACTATAACACCATCAACAACATAAAATCATAATCTCCTCCATCTCAAGCCACTAATTCTCTCTCTCTCTCTCTCTCTCTCTCTCTCTCTCCCCCCATGAGAGCAGAAACCAAGAAACATAGCATAAAAACATCAAATCATAGAAAAAATATATACATATTCCATGTAGCACCAATCATCATGATTTAGCCATCCAAATGCATATTTGTAGCAACATATATCATACATCTAGAGATAGAATATATGAGAAATAAAAAATATATTGTAGATGTACTAGCTCCAACACATCTTCTGATCTCCATGGAAGCTACATATGCATGCAATACATAACATTAACATGATTTAGCAATACAATATACCAGCTAAGTCATGCAAGCATATCACCTCATTCTACTAGAAAATACATGGTAGCAACATAAAAAACTAACTAAGCATTTTTCCCATAACAAACTTATGTCAAATGAGAATTATAAGATCCTCCATAGAGAGCACAATCCAAACCATCTGCAAGCCCAATAAGAAGCAAAAATGTTGCCTCTGAATGTGTGATTCTCTATGACACAATAATCATGTGCATAAGAATAAGCACGATATCTTCAAAACTATCGACATATAGCTACTCCAAATTCATTAGTAACAAGATAATTGATCCAACTAAAATCAAACTATAATAATAATATAACATAAATGGAAATAACACTTCAAACCTCATGAACTCCCCGTGGACACATGCATCTTCTACAATATGCAGATTCTTCATCATGAACTCTTGTTGATATGGCTGCACCCCCAAATATCTACATGCAATTCGACATGAAACCATATGCTCCCCCTGAGACCATGCATGCCTCAGTTTTTGGTGGGAGTTCCTTACAACTCCTTTCTCCTCCAAACTTTCATATGTTGATCCTCCTTCTTCTTATATGGTTGCCTTTGCATTTTCTTCTTTATTTGATTGGATATTCTATAGCACATGGGAAACTTGCAACCCCTGGCCTTATGACCAATATTTGCAGACACAAAACATCTTCTGTATAACAACCCAAAATTTAAATATACAATTAATTAGATCAATTATGCGATTTACAATCAACACACAACCATTCAACTAATTAGCATAGAATCTTAAAAAACATGAGCAAATGCAACTTACCTATAGTGATGATATTCCTTACTAGTGATTTCAGAGTTGAATGTTATTTGAATCCTGCTAACCACAACAAATTTTTAGGGATGAATCTCCACCCAACCGTAGGCTCAGCTGCACATAATCTTTCTATAGATGGCCACCCCCGAGCCCTCAATCAACATTTTTTTCCAAGAAAAAAAATCATAATTCCTTTATAGATTATATATTGAAATTACATGTTGTAGCTTCGGCATATGTAGCATATGAAAAAAGTGGTTGTTCACCACAAAATAAACCAAACTATCATAGAAGCCTTGAGAGTTCATAATAAGTTACAAAAAATGTGCATGATATATTGTCCTATTTCGATCTAATATTCATAATATGTAACAAAAAGATGATAAAAACAAAATGATAATCATGTTGTTTCATTTTCTATCTGTTGCTACTCTATGAAAGGCCTGTGGTAAAACTAATATGCATTCTTCCCCTGTTGTTCATCGATCATCCATTGCCCATGTGGCTATTGCGCAACTTCCTTCGAAAGGCTGTCAGAAATATGGTTCCTTTCCCTGTAAATATGATGGCAAGTAATGAAATAAAATTGATATTTTAAGGTTAAAATTTCATCCAATAAGCCTCTGAGTGTGTGCATATGAGAAAGAGACTGAGAATTGAACCAATTAGTAACAATTTTGGAGTCCCCAAAAATTTGTAGTCAACTGTACTGTTTTTCAAGGGCAAATATAAGGAGAAGTCTAAGAATGTTGAGTTTGACATAACTATTGGTTCCCATTCCATGGCCCATCTTGAGCTTTTAATAGTGGTCCTATGATAAGCATAGAATAACACCACCACTGCATTGAGTATTTTGAGCAAACCCATCGAAAAAATCCCATGGATTTTTTTTTATCTATGACTTCAGGTTCTATTTGTCGGGTGTGAATTGTCTAATCTTCTTCAGGGATTAGGCTATACAATTCTTCAATATGTGAGGAGGTGAAGATCTAATTAGTGGACATATCATGAAAAATTGCTTATTTCTTCCTATCCATATGCCCCAAAAAACTAACAGTGGGAGGTTGCGAAGTTTGTGTGAGCGACCTTTTTGCCACTAATGCTTCCACACAGTTTGTTTAGTCTCTCCTTTCCATTTTATATTAACTGTTAGAGACTGATATAATAGGTTCCAAACCTGCTGTGAAATTGGGCATTCAAGAAATAGACGATCAATAGTTTCAATGTCGTTCTTGCACAAACAACAACGTGAAGGCCCAAAAAGAGACCTCTGGTGAAGGTTGTCATCAGTGGGACTTTATTGTTTAAAAGATACCAGTTTTGATTTTGGTGGAGAAGATTTTAGTTTCCAGATAAGGCTCGACCACCAATCTTTAATTTCAGGTTTATGATCCAAATAAATGGATATATATCCATCCTTGGGAGTGATAAATGTCCCAGATCAGTTCGTCATCCCTGTCGGAGATCCTCACATGAGATTCAGCGAGTGTAGCAATATACCTATTCCAATCATGTCCCCACTAGTTGGGGATCCTGATATCATGTGCCGACTTCCATGATTGACTGAGCATCAATGAATTGTATGGGCCCACGACTTGTGATGAATATTTGATGCCAAAGGAATCCAAAAATTGCAAGAGGCCAGGAGGTAGTAAGTGAGAATTTCCACTACCCGACCGAGTGTCTTTTCCAATACGTACACTATCTCCCGAACCATTTTGCGAAGCTATTCCATGTTGAATGATGGATATGGAGTGAGAGATCACCTTCCATATGGTAGAGATGCCAGGTCTGATCGTTATGGGACTGTGAAACTAATCTAGCATCGAGAGAGGGAAAACATATTTGTAGTATACCACTTCCTTCCATAGGCTATTAGTAGTGAGTAACTGCCATCCCATTTTGGATTCAAGATCCTTTAAAAAAAAATTGAGATCCTTCATTTCCCATCCCCCCCCCCTTTTTCTTGGGTCTAGAAACCTGATCCCATCTTATGCAAGTAAAATTTTTTCCTTCGTTTCTTCCTCTTCCCTCTATCAACATACCACTACCAAGGTTTCCTTTTCCTCTCAACACTCTTCTCCATAGGAATAATCATCTCATTCCCCTCTTCATCCATTAAATAGAACCTACTATTCCAAAAATGGAAGGGACTTGGAAAGGGATCCACATGCACATAATCCATGGTCAACATGCAACTTTATTTGTTTGTTTTAAGTTTTAGTTAATTCAATATTTCTCTTAATTTAACTCTTTTTTATTTTATTCCTTTTTAATTTTTATTGACTTTAATTATTTTTATAATTTACTTTTATTATATTTTGTTCATTCTTTATATTATTTAATATTATTATCTTTTCTTTCTTATTTGTTATTTATTTACTTATATATTAATATTATTTTTGTTTATTTATTTAGTATCAAAGCCTAGATCCTAGTGCAATGTTGAATAATCTTATTTCATAGTTGGTATTCATTGTTTATACAAGTAAATGAAATTGATTTATTTTCATTTTTTCTAATGAATTGTGATAAGAAAGCCTACGGCGTATTATCACTCTATATTTGATATGTATTGAAATGATTCTCTTATTTATGATGTTATGATATGACATTACATTAGCATGTGATTCCATTTATTATGTGATTTAATGATATATCTTACATGATGATATTTCATGGTGTGAAGCATGTGGTAACCATATGTAGATTTTATGACATGCATGAACATGTAGTTCTTTACCATCCAGGATATGGTGATTAAAAATGATGTTATGTTATAATGATGACATGCAAGACTTGGCATGTGGATTATTTTCTATGATACTATGATGTTATAGCTAATGCATTGGTTGCATGTTGAGATGCGGTGATTGACATGAAATCTACAAATGGGTCTAGAGGGTCGGTTATTTGATGATGTCGTCGGAGCCCATACACGTGAGGGAGAATATGGAATACCATATGGGTTGGGGATAGACTCAATCAACATCACATATGTCAGTAGTCCTTTGTCTTGTATAGCTCTTGATGGATATCTCTTAAGGGGCTATAGGACCATCTTGAGGAGGTTGAGTGCATGATATTGGATTGGGATGTTGAAGTCTAGTGGGGGTGTAAGGACTTCAATGCCTACGGCTATGAACCTTAGTGAGTGTGGAGGAAGTGGGCCAACCTTTCAATATGCCTAGAGTACCATTGCTTGGAGTATCGAGTTGGGTGCCTGCCTTCGGGTAGATGAGGTCTACGTCTTGGCGTGAGCCTTGGGGCCAACCTTTGACTATGGTATAGAAAATTGAGGCTTTATGATTGACTTTGAAATTTGGTAAAAATGATAGAGATTCCTTGGGATTTCCCTGGCGATGTGAAATTTTTTTATGCCGGTTATACTAGTTCAACAGAGGGTGTAGGGAAAACGTGAAGTAAAAAATAACTAAATAAAATAAATGTTAAATGATTCAACCTAAAAATCATAATAATAAATAAGAAAAAATGATAATAATATTCAATAAATTAATAAATAATGGGAAAAATATAATAATAGTAAACAAATAAAATAGTAAAATAATAAAAACTAGAGTTTCTCTCTCTCTTCTCTCTCTCTCTCTCTCTCTTATATATATATAATATATATTAGTAAAAATAAGTAGAGTTAACAAAAAGTAAAAAGGAATAAAATAAGAAAGAGTTAAATTAAGAGCAATATTGAATTAAGTAAAAGTTGAAATAAAGAAATAAAAGTTGCATGTTGACACATGGATTGTGTGCATGCAGATCCCCTTTCATTTCCCTTCCATTTTTTGAACAATTGGTTCTATTTAATGGACGAAGAGGGGAATGAGATGATCATTCTTCTGGAGAAGAGTGTTGAAAGGAAAAGGAAACCTTGGTAGTAGTGTATTGATTGAGGGCTTGGGGGTGGCCAACTGTAGAAATATTATGTGCAGTTGAGCCTATGGTTGGGTGGATATTCGTCCCAAAAAATTTGTTGCGATTAGTAGGATTCAAATACTGTTCAACACTAAAATCACAAGTAAGGAATATCATTGCTATAGGTAAGTTGTCTTTGCTCATGTTTTTCAAAATTTTATGCTAATTAGTTAATGGTTGTGTGTTGATTGTAAAGTGCCTAATTTATCTAATTAGTTGCATATTAAAATTGTGGGTTGTAACATTATGTGACCAAGGAATTGAGGAATAGTTTGATATATTATGCTGATCAAATTTGTATTCCTTGCATGTGCCTTGAAATCAAAATCCCTATGGCCAAAGTCATTGCATGAGAAGAAATAACCATAAAAAGGACTATTATACCTAATGGATGGTGATCTTCTTTGCATGCATGCTTGAGGTTACTTCTCCTTTTGCTACTCCTTTTTCTAAGAGGGTTTGATTTCATAACTTTTATTCGCTGCCAGATGTCCACATTTTCGATAGTTGTAGTATTTCCTCCTTCTCAATCTTGTTTCGATTGCTTGTATTAGGTGAAACAATTTTATCTCTTTGTCGGAATTTGATACTATATGTCAATGTTCTCCATAGTCATATCATCCATCAATTTTGTTCTTCTTCTTTGACCTTTCTCACTTGTTCTTCTGCTTCTTACATGGTTATTAATTCTCCTTTTCTCATTACTACTAGTTGCTCCAAAAATTTCTAATTTGTTGGTTGATGCTTGAGGCATAGATCTGAACCACTATAATTCTTTTCTTGAAGAAATTTCTTCAACCTTTAACTTTTGGCACTCATCTTCCAGCTCCTTATACTGCTTGCTCATTCCATTTTCAATTTTTCTTCCTTCTTCCCACTGAGTTTTCAAATCTAAATTTTTCTCTTTGAAGGCGCACTCTTTTTCATAAAAATATTATAGTAGCATTTGCTAATCTTTATTTTCAATTGTGAGCCTCTTAATCTATGCTTCTAAGACACTTATCTTGGATAACTCTTCATCTTTGCTACTGATATCATCTTATTGTCCCTCTAGATTGATGCTTGATATATCACTGCTATCACTAGGGATTTCTTCATCATATTTTGAGATAATGGTACTTTCATATTATTCTTGTGAGGAGGTTTGATTTACCAGTACAATATCTGTTAAGTCCTTTTCATTTTTCTCCATCTCTGAAATCTGCAATTTTTTACAAGATACAAGTTTTGTAACTTGTCCAAAATTTATTTTTTTGTCTCACAATATCTCACATAACAATTATCATATCTTGAAATCCCATGCAAGATAATCTTTTTAGCCAAATCATTAAATGCATGCTTAACTCCATACTCTATTGATAGAACAATATTGTCATCAAGGGACGGAAAATGTGAATCCAATTTCTATTTTTTTTTGCAAAATTTATTCCAATGCTCCTTAGATCCACTCTCCAATTATCAAGTTGCAATCGAGATCCTCGGATCTCATACCAATTGTTGGAAACTAAAACGACTACGGACAAGGGGGGGGAGGGGGGGAGAGGGGAAGGGGTTAAATTAGTAGTGAAGGTACTTATAATTTTTTCTCCAAATTATTATTCTTTTAAACCATGCATACATAGGAGCACATAAATAAAGATCGGACCATCAAACATAAAATAGAAACCATGAAAACATTCAACATGAGGAACACAAGTATTTCTGGTGGAAAACCCTTCCATAGGCAAAAAACCACCCTTGTTATTGTTACACTGCTCAAAATATTTTATTATGCCAAATAATTATTTAGATAGAGATTCAAATGGATATTATTAAACAAAGATATTTTTCTCATGCGGATTTATGGACAACAATATGTTGGAAGCTACCACAACCGAATATCCTCGCCCAATTACTCTTGAACTATCAAACAACTCTACAAACTCCTATCTACTAGAAGCCACAATGAGCAACGAGCCTCACCTAGTTTCTTCTAAACTATCCAACTACCATTGGATTAAGAAAACTTCTCACTTATATTGATTTTCTTGGATTCCTCCAACTCCACTCCTCTATGTGGTTCTTGTTTCATACATGTTTAGATTGGAGCTAAGAACTGCTCAACATGAAAACCACAAGATCAATATCTTTAAGGCACGAAATCAAAACTCTAAAATAAAATGAATCAACACAAATCTACATAAAATGATATGATAAATGCATCAACAAAACCCTCTCTATAATAATAAAAATATTCTCACAAATAACTACTACACACAACCAAGAAATTAGAGAATAAACAAGTTTCTACCAAACACCAAAAATATCTACAATCAATCTCTACTTCATATCCTTGCTCCTTGCTCAAAATGTTGGTTGAAACATGCTTCTGATACTTGTTGCAACTATTGCCAACTGCTTTAGAAAAACTACATCACAACCCTCACAACTTACAGACAATCCTCCAAACTCACACTCACTCAAAGCATAACATATCCAACCAAAAAATCATTAATCTCTCTCTAATAGATATATAAATTTAGGTTCTCAGCTCAATAATTACCAAGAACTACTGAGTGCTACAAACTCTTTTCATATGTTGATTTGATCTAGATTAACTCCTTGACTAGATCATACCACAAAATCCACTTCATGAAGCATATTGTCAATGTTAACCACGTTCTAGAAGATCATTAAACTTTTTTCGACCTTTACATGATGAGTCCCGATCAAGACAAACCAGAAAAAAATTAAACACCTGATGTGAGCAAGGAATGTAGAAAAAATATCACTTTAGGCCTCAACCACATCCATAGAACTAGCAATTTTTCGTTGTAACTACACTTACAACATTGTCTCCCAGTAGTTGGAGCCTTCCAACCACATGCATGAGTCTGCCTCCATGAGCTTGGGGTAGAGGATGGAGAAAATTCAATCAAATCAGCTTAGAGCTCTGCCAAACTTCAGGAACACCTTCAGCAACTCCTAAGCACACCTCCAAACATCTCTAACAAGCCTGCAACTGATGAAATAGGAAAAGAACCTCTACAACAAGTCAATGATATGTAGTCCCTAGGCTTTAAAACTCCTCATCATGACCAACACCTCCAGATCCTCAAGTAGCAACAAAAACATCTCCAAACACCTCCAACACCTGTAGCAACATCTCCAACACATGCAACAATAGCATCAAGTCATCCAACTACCTAGAACACATGTAGAGGCACCTCCAATCACAAGTAGTAGAAAAATCACCTATAAAAAACCAAAACAACATGTCTTGAAGCCATCTCTACTCAACCCCCCATTTCTACACTAGTTCTTGCATTAGGTAATGTAATAAACATGTTGACATGAATGCCAACCAATAAGAGTATCAAGCTGACCACTGATACAACCGAATCACTCATCACACTCATCATGAAGAAGACTACCAACATTATCTTATTGACATAGGATACATGAGAAGTAAGACGATGACCCTGTTAACATCAATGTCAATACTACAACACTAACATCAGTAGGAGATGATAATAATGAAAAATAGTGTGAGGCACTATCTTCTCTTACTTTAAAAAATGAAGAGATTGATAGATTGAAAGAAAATTTGTACAAAATTGAATAGAGTAAAATCAAATTAGATACTACTTTAGTAGCAAATATACATAAATACTTTAATTTACAGAAACAATTAGAGAAATATTTGAGTAGTTCTAACAGTGTCTAGTGTCTAACATGGGTTAAGGACAAAATCTGGTTAGAAATTATGTCATATATTTCTGATTTACGTTCTCCTATTGAAATTGTTGTAGAACAAGAAGAATTATTGGAAAGGAAACAAGAATATATTAACAAGATAAAATATGAATTGGGAAACAACCCTACACTACCAAGTAGAACCATTAAAGCTTTGAACACCAAATCAAGAGAACAACTTGAAGAAATATGAATTTAAGACATAATAGATGCATATATTCAGACAAAAAATGTACTAAAAAAGAAGACCCTTATTCTAAAGACTAAGGAGATATGTGAAAATTTACAAGTGCAAATTAATAGCTTTTACAAGAAATTTTCTATTCTACAACATAAAGGTCTCCCTTCATTAAAGAATGTGCAAGGCCAAATGATGTCAGCTGAGCAATATCAAAGGTTTCTAAATAGATAGACATGAAACAAGTCAAATTTTACTAGGATTAAGGAAGAGTTTGATGGTCAAGATTTACTTCAAAGTCTAGATGATGATCTTCTCATTTGCTATGAAGTCAAACATTTATTTGTAGTAAAACCATCTTTTGAGAAATGCATTCAAGTATATGAGTCATACAAGTAGTTAATTGATTTCACTTATCCAATAAATGAAGAGTGGGAGAAGTTGGCTAAGTTTATTGATTAAATCTAGTTTATAGATGCAGTATATTAGCAATAATCAAAGTAGATAAGGATTTTATGGAAACAAAGATAGAACAACATCAGATACATCACATTAGATGTAGTAATTAAGCAAAGTTGACGATATTTTTAGATGCAATTTTCTATTTTTAGCCTTAAGTTGCTAAAATATTATCTGAAGTCTTTGATAAATATTCATTTTGATGTAAATCCTCTCAGGGATCAGATATTTTGTGAATTATTCTATATATACTGCTCTTTTTGAATAAAAAAAGGTTGATACCTAGAGCAATTTTTAAGGAGATACTGCTGTAATACTTTCAACTTCAAGATAATCAAAGGATTATGGTTTTAATTTATGCAACATTTTTGTACTTGTGAGTGTTTTCTAGTGATTTTTATAATCTATGTATGCATATTTTTGAGGTAGTGTATAACATTAGGGAGGGAAGGGTTGAGTATCGATCTCCTCAACATCCCTAGGAAGGTTATTTTCTATACTATGTAAAAATTGAACAGTATGTTTACTTGGTCACTCATAAATCAATAGTTTATTTCTTATATGCTATACTTAAACAAATTTTGTTTACTATAGAGATACATCTATATGTTTCCTCCCATCTTAGATTATTAGATGTACAGGAAGGATATTCAATCTTCTAGGTTCTTCTTCATTCTTCTTTTAAAGAGCTTCTAAAGATTGTATGATGTTATAATGGAACACTGTCACTTTGATTTATCTAAAGGAACAAGAATTATAAGCATACATAAGTATTTACATATGTGGATCATCCAGTTCATAAAAACCCCTTACAATTGATGTTTTCGAACAGTTCTTTAGCTGATCGTTGTCTACAAAGATACAACATGGTTCATGGTCCCCGAAGATCAGTGATCACTATGTCCATAGAATAATTATACTAGGAATATCTACCCAAAAGGATCACTTCCTTTTGGCTCAACCACAAAGCTTGACCTTGAGAGCGTCAAGAGAATGGAACCCATCACCTATCAATAACAAAGATCCTTTAATGACGGGGACTTAACCAACTGAGATAACCCTGAGACCTAACTCATAATTGTGGGATTTTGTAGCTCAACTATTAATTTCCTCACCAATAGATTTCTTGGAAATTGGGTTTTACATATTAAACTTAGCAAAGGAATTATGGAGAGTATTATTTTAGCAAGTGAAATTTCTACCATTCCCCTTGCCAAATCTCACTCATGTCACAGGATCTGTATAAATTCTCCATCCTTCTTCTATTGTTTGAAATTTTCATTAAAAATAAAATACAATACATAGGGTTCGAAGGTAAACCCATTCCACATATATGTGCCCTCACACGAAACATTAATATAATTAATTATAATTTCAACAAAAAATAAATATGAGGTTTTTATATGATATTAAGAAGATAAGGGAGTACTTGAAGTTTTTTGAATTTTATTTATGTGTTGAAAAGCATTAAGAAAATAATTCCTAGATCACCATAGGTTTTTTGAGTTAAAAGGTTATGAAGGTTTTTTGTGTGATAAATATTTTGAAACTTAGATCTATGTTGTTGTGGTGTCTGATTATCTTCGTGATTTATAAATGTTTTTTTTAGCTACATTTGGACCCTAGTTCCTAATTGGGGGTGTAAGGGTGATCACATCCCTAATGTTGTAGCAAGAGCGTCTAGGGAGGGTGGCAATAATTATTTGGAGCTCCCACTAGTCGGGTTTTAGGGGTAGCACCCCATAGAGATTTGTTTTGAAGAATTTCTTGGTAAATTATGGTAACTTTGTAGTCAATATAGACATGGTCACAAAGCTAATGGTAGATGTTATATTAGGGTTTTCTTCACCCTAGAAAGCAACCCTCTTTTTATTAGGGAATAAATTGTGACTATGTATTATTGAGGGAGACTTGTAATTGAGAGAGAGATGATTATGAGAGAGAGAAGAGGAGGATGCAATGGATTTTTTGTAGTTTGTATCCCTTAATTTTGATGGATGGAATAAAAGGAAGGATGGTGATTTCTTTAGGGATGTATACCAAATTGAGTGAACCACATATATTGATGTTTCCTTTGTATTATTCATTCTATGTTTTATTTATGCATTTATTTTGATTTTATTGCTTTGTGATTTTATTTTCAACAATTTAGTATTAGTATATGTAAATAATTCTAATAGAAAGTGTTTTTCACATTCAACCCTCTTAGTGTCACAAAGGTGACAAACTCTTTCATCCTAAGGATTTTGGAAATTAATAAATAGATAATTTCACTATGGAGATAATGAGAATTAGTTCTTACTTTGGAAAGGTTTATTTTATTCTTTACACTTGTTAAAACAAGAGATAATATTGATTTTCTAGAGTATGGTTGATAACCTCCTCATACTATATTAATTTGTTTTTCCCTTCTAACTCTTTATCACACCACAATTTCTCCTTAGATTTTGAAGCACTAATATTTTTAATATTATCCTTATTTTTGTTATTGCATATTTTGAAACACTTATCTTTAGATTCAATTGTTGGCCAAGGAGGTATCCTCTTATCCATGTACAAACCTGACTTTCTTCTTAAGAAAGACATTTTCAAATCCCATATGCAATCTTCCCACTTATAAAATGAGTATATATGTGGGTCCTACTAAATTAACCTATGTATGCCTTAAAATATATTATATATATATATATATATATATATATATATATATATATATATATCATACACACACACACACACACATTTTTGGGTGGGTTTAATGATTTAGACTACAGGCCACCTATTGTAGTTTGTGGTATAACCAGTGAAATCGATTTTTAGTGGTACTTATACGCATCTTGGGTGGTGCACCAAGCATATGATTTTCCTTTGTATCATAATGTTGGCCAAATTATCCTCGATCAAGTATATTATCTCCATGCTTTTAAGCACTCTCCCTTCTTATGGAAACCCTCATTTCCATGTTGTAGTGCCAATTCTCTTTATCTCGCACTATCAAATATTTTACTCAAGGCTTAGACCTTCAGTGGCTCGACAAGGATGGATCTAGGGAATGATTCCATTTAATGCATGCATTAAGGGTTAAGTAATCACATAACTACCTTTTTGCTGTACATCTTAGCAAATAAACTCATGTTTCCTTCATATTCAATGTTGCATATGGCATGTTCTTAATTGTGCAATTTGATTATTGTCAAATCAACATTTGATGTATCTTTGTATGCTTTGATATTGATATTTTTCTCATTTTCTTATTTCTCATGTTGGATTTCATTACATTGGGAGTGGCATAAAGGGTTTTGTCACTTTGGATCTACATCAAACATAGGATGCTCTGTGAGTGCCTAAACCTCTCCTTTCTAATTCTAATCATATTGAATGATTTTTTGGGTTTTCTTTATTGTATGATTACTTCTGTTCTATTGGAGCTATCAATAATAGGTTCAAATTTGATCCCAGAGAAACTTTGCAAAATTATCTTTTCCTTTATTCCTTAGTTTTTGAACCAGGAGTGGACACCCTTATGCCATCCTTACATGACTTAAAGGTGGCTTTCGCTGAAGTTGAAAGCAAGTTTAGGAATCCCTTTGTCTTCACATTAGGTACTTTATCACTACGATTTTAATGGGGCAAAGGCTTGCTTTAATGAGTATGATAGGGTAATGTGTAGTACCACTAAGTTTGAGACTATAGGTTATAAATTTATTTTGGGTCTATCTATGTTTCTCTAGGACAATCTACATATACAAAAAATCCAAACTTCACATCCAAATAAAATAATAGGAGTGACGATAGTGTCAAAGAAGTTTTTTTTCTTCTTATCTTAAATCTAATGGTGTGCTTATTTATAATTTCTCTCAATTCCATAATAAGTTTTCCACCATCCATTTATCCTTTTCCTAATGCTCTAATTCTAATTGAGCTTGTGATGAATATAAATTCCAAGATATTTGTATGAAGGAACTTTCTCCAAGTTATCTTTTCATATAAAAGTATTATAGGTATTGTTGTCATATATAAAAGTATTATAGGTGATGTTATTAGATTTAAAAATCATGTGTTTTATTAGTATTAATAGTCATACCCATACTTGAGTAGAAATCCTTGAGGATTCTTAGTTTATTATATAGATCAGAGGGGCTCCTTGCGATAAGAACTCTATCATCAATATAAAGAAGAATAATTATGACTATACTAGAAAGAGTAGAACTAATTCCAACCTAGTTCTTTCAAACAATCTTTTAACCTATCAATGTATAAGCCAAAGAGGGTAGGAGACAAGGGACAACCTTTCTTGACTCCAGTATTGTAGTTAATTTTTTTTAGCTAGCCCTTAATGTTCCTAAACTTGGCAACAAAATTCTCATATAATCTATCACAACAATCTTGAACTTGAGGGGTATTTTAATCTCTTCCATCTTATTCCAAAGATTTGACTTAGGTAAAGTGTCAAATTTTTTTCTATAGATAACAAAATAACATAGGATATTAGTTTTATTATTGTAACAATATTTTGAAATGATCTTAAGTGCATAAACATAGTCCATTTTTGAATGATACCTTCTAATATTGGCCTGACCTTTAGGTCTTTCTTCATGGATTTCTAGCTATAAGACAATCATCCTTTCCAAAATAACGTTCTACAATCTAGCTAAGATGGGGAAATCATAATTATGATAATTAGAGGGAATTATTTTATCCCTGCTTTTGAAAATAGGTAAAATGAGGCTTCCAGTTTAGGGTTTAGCTAAAGGCCATATTGATTGCTAAATTGAAGAGCTTGTGTATATGAGGATTGCAGATATGTCCTCTAATTTTAAAAACTTTAGCTTCACAACTTTTAATGTCCTTAGCTTTCCAAATTGAAGGCCACTTAACCCCAAATTATATGTAATCCACAGTAAAAATTTCATCCTTCATAAGCATGATTGAAATGGTGCCCATGTGACTAGGTGACTCATAAATATTTTTAAGGTAAGAATTCCACTCCTTCGTCATATTATTTTCTTTAGCTTCATGGAGTAGAATTTATGTCCATTTTTTTTAAATAAAGATATTTTTTTCTAGGTAATTTGAGCCCTAGGATGATTGCCACGCCTCACCTGTGGCTTGAGTAGCCATGACCCAAGGACATCTAAGCCATCAAAATCAGCGAAGTATTTCACCCGGCTTGGGCCGCACCAACCGTTAACATGGATGGAATTTTTCCCACGAAGTTTCAAAATAGTTACCTTTACACCATTTTTAAAGATCATAATTAAATAGGTATAAGAAATGATTTTACTTTTTATTCATTAGAGCGAGTTGAAAACATTTGAATATTATATATAAATTATGAACATTGAGAAATATTTCGGTAAAAATCACATCAAAAACAATTTTTCAATTTTTCAACGCATTTTGAACCATATAGTATGGTTCATCATCACAACAAGATGAAGAATAATCTTGGAAATAAATTAAGTAGATGAAGAGAATTAACCGTTAGAATATAAAAATTAGTTTTGAGTAAAGAAATATTATTTAAAGAATATTTAATATAAATAAAGTATTAGAATATAACTGTTAATATTGAATCAAGAAAAGATTTAGTTTCAAAAGGAAATTCTAAAAATACTAAATCTATAATGGAATATATAATATAATATATATATATATATTATATATATATATATATATTCAAACTTAAACAACATACAATAATAAATAAAGAAAATAAAAAAATATAAAATTGAATTAAATAGAATAAATTAAATAAATAATCACATGAAATAAAGGAAACAACTTGGATTCTAATGTTCAAAAGCGAAAAACAAACCTTAGTATAATCTTTTCTAATTTTGGCTCAAAAAGATATTTGAGTGGGATCACCATTTGGTCTAAGCCCACTAAGTCTTAGAAATTTAAAAACCTTCACACAATATAAAACAAAATACTAAAAAAAAATATTATTAAGATAATTTGATATAAATTTCCAATTTAATAATACTTTATATTTTGAAGAACAATATCAAATTAAAATTAATATATATTTAAGATTAATAATATTTTATCTATATATTCTTTTACAAATTTAAAATCCCCGACAATAAATTTATATAAAAATAAATTAAGAATAAATAACAATGGCAATGAAGAATCATGGAAATCAAATTTTAACACAACTTAACTATCCAAATGTTATATTAATATTTAAAGAATTATAACATTTAGTAATTAAAAAAATTATAATTTACTTCACTAAATCTTAATTAACAACTAAGATAATATAGATTATTATGTCGTAAGGCCTTCCTTTGGGACGATCTCCCCTCATGTTTTCTCTATCTTCCATATACTCGTCTGATTTGATGCTAGACGATTGAAATGTTTTCCATTGTGTTGTACTATGTAACAACCCCCCCAATTTATACGAGTAATAATTGATATTTGACATATAAATGAAGACCCTTTTAAAACTTTAGCCTTTGAAAAATAAATGCTAACTCTAAGAAATTGCCTTAAAACCTTTAGTAAACAACCCAAGGTTAAGACCTTTATCGCAAATCGCATTTCACAATTTTCCATGTGATAATTATAAACATCTTTAAGAAAATCCCGAAATGCAATATGCATTGAAGCCCCCTGTTGCTATATACTGATCAAAACGCATTGAGAACATGCGATCGCACTTCACAAAGTCGCAAAAAAATAATGGATGCCATTGTGTCATCCTTTAACAATTTGCAAAGATATTGTGATTTTCACAATCGCATTTTGCATTATGTCAGGAAACGCTATATTACAATGTTTAAAAGTTGCGATGCACAAATAAAGCATGAAGCATGGGAAGTTACTGTGTTTTAATATAAAAATGAATGGTTTAATAGGGTAATTAATGTTTAGCATCCCGAGGAGAGGTAATGATGTTTCAAGTTATGGCTAGTTATAACTGAAATCTCATTCAAAATCTTCCCACGATTCAAAGTCCTTTCAAAGAGATTTCAACCTTAATTTCCCTATATCGTCTGCGCTGATATATCTCTATCATTTTAGGCAAGCTTCAAAAGACATGTCATTGTTAAAGGTGATGCAAAAGCAGAAGAAGAAGAGCATTATAGAGTCCGAGCTATCATAAATGTCGCCTATATTCACTAATATAGTTTGCAGTGGCGATGGAGGAGCGACAGCATGGGAAGTCATATACAACAGGCTTGAAGATGAGCGTCCTAAAATTATTGTCATAAAGCGGATGACTGACTCAATCAAACCTTCGGGAGTCCAATTCAAAGATGTTCATGTTCCTTCCTTCACAGAATAGGAGTAAGAGCGAAAATACTCCCATACACTGATATGATTAGATGGGTGGTGGAAAATCTCAGCATTGAAGATAGGAAATTCAAGAACTTGAGGATGGAGCTCATGGGGTCATTCAAAGCTGATGATCTAAAGAAAATGTATCATATACCTGACCCTCAAGACATTTATGACAAGTCATACCTGGCCAACTTCGCAAAGAAAAATGAAGAACCTTTCAAGATGATCTAGGGCAGGGAAAATTTTAAGAACCACCCTAAATTTATATGTATAATAAATGGGCTAATCCCCATGATACATAGGAAAAATGGGAGGCAATTTTATCAATAATAATAGTATATATAATTTTTTGGTGAATCTCTCACCAGATTATATTATCTTGTACAGTGATGGAGAAATCTTTCATGAATTATAAAAATCTTGTAAAATCTTAGCAAATTACTGAATAATAAAACATTGTGAAGTCTTGGCGAATGTTTTGTTAAAGTATGAAACCATATATGATAATAAGAAAACATATTCATTAAACTGTAATACACTAACATACATGTTTGGAAAAAAGAAACATAATTTTCTCTTCCTACAAACAATGTTCCAAGTTTCAGTGGCCGAGTTTGTCAAGGTTCTTACAATACACTCTTTCATATCCTTCTATTAGTTTTGATAATATTCCATAACAAAGTTCTTGTAGGTGTTGATATTGACAACGAGTTCTGTCAAGGTAGGAGAGATTAATCTTTTCTCTACAACTTTTGTCAAGCAACCACTTTTTTCAAGTTATCAAATTTCTTTCTTATTCCATAGACTCCAACTACGAGATAAAAAAAACACATCAAGTTTGTTTACCCCAACACGCCAACAAGTAGCAAGCCCTAACTATATTATATAAGAAAGTATTAGGTATCCCAAAGGCTTGAAGGGGATCTAATTGAAGGAAGTGACCATTGTGAGAATCCTTCCAATCAATATATGAATATATAAATGTATATTTATTATTATTTTAATTGGAAATCTTCAATTAAATAATAAAATTTAATTATGTCTCTCCTAATCTGAATTGCTTATTAGCATAATTCACTACCCTCATATGTCTCGCATTTTTTAACAACGTTGTAACATGTAGATTAATTTCCTTTTTGGTGAACAATCTCCACCTTTTAGGAAAATATGGTGCAGTGGCTCCAACCCCTACAAATCATTAGGACAAACTAATAATAGCACAGAAGATGAAAGGTTGTACAAACCAGCTTATTTTTCAAACAACTAATTCAACATCAGTACCTAAACTTTTTCGTGAAGATACCATATTAGGAATGTTTGAAAAATGGTGAGAAGTCTTCTGCGAGGGTGATGGAGAAAGAGTGATAAGGTTTCATTGTTTTGAATTTTTTTTGTTAAATCAGAAAAAGTTAAAAACCAATATTAATGGAGATATTGGTATTTTTTACTAAATTTTGTGAAGTGACTAAATGTAGCTTTAACCATTCACCTTCATATGTTTTCACAATATAATTTCCTAAGTCTAGTTAATATCTTCATTACCATAAAAACCAACCTATATGCATCTTAACTCCACATCTACCACTCTTAGGGGGATGAAATCTATTTATCCCTCTGAGCACTTGGTAGACCCAGAATTAAGATGGATCTAAGATGATAGAATTTGCCCTTTAAATAGTCTATGCTCACATGAATACCATGGTATTACCATGGGTCAATACTATTATCACCTAGAACTGCAGTCACATGTACATAATGTTGTCCAAAAAAAATTCATTGTCAAAAATGGGTGTCAAATGGTTGTTGTCCTATGTTTGTTACTTAGGGATCATGTTTTAGAAAGATATTGATGTCAATCATTTTCAAATACCATTAGTCATCCTCAATCATGATTGTATAAGGCATGTCTTATCTTGTTTACGTCACTGGTCCTTTTCGCATTTCCGCAGCGCAGTGTTATTGGCTGATTTTGCAGCGCAATGATGTTTTAGCTTTTTCGCAGCGTGTCAGTAACCAGCCATTTCGTAGTGCATTTTGTTAATTTATAACTATTTGCGCTACGAAATCGCGGATTCGGGGATTTTGCAGCACAGATTCTTGAAATGTCATGTCTGGGGGGATGAGTCATTGTGTCCGTCCGTTTATTGTTAGTTGGCATCCTTTCCAAGCGATTATGAGCCATCATTCCACTAGTAGGTTCATAGCCATGCACATAAAAATCATTCAAATGGTTTTGTAATGCATGGTAGTGTTATGATGTTTGTTAATGATGCATGAACTGACCCGTTTGTATGATAAGACTGTTAAATTGCAAAGGAGCCCAAGTTTCTTCTTTAAAAGAACCTGATTGCAAGCGAGCCTGCGTTCCAAAATTTGAATTTTCCATTTGAGTTGAAGCTGGTGGTGTTTCTCTATGCGAAAGATTTTAAAGCGAAATGGAGAAAAAGGGGCATCGGTCTGGAAGATGTCAAAGAACAGAACCTGAGGGATTGGATCTTACATTAAGAGATGAAGGTGTAAGAAAAGCTTTTAAGGATGCTGGTTGCTGGAGATTTTGTGAGAAGCTGCAGGGTGGGCATGCTGAGGTAACAAAAGCATTTTCCTTGAATTTTACAGGTTTAAATTCTAAAGTGTTTATGTTAGAATTCCCAGTATCTCCAGAGGCTATTGCTAATGTGATTGAAATTCCGAGAGGAGGGCAGGAGTGGTTTAAAAACTTCAAATTTGATACGAACCCCTGCAAGGAATTCTTGAAGGAGCCTTATGTGAATGAAGGTATTACAAAGACCGTGCCAAGAAATTATGTGAAAGAACACTATGCACTTCTCCTTACATGTATTCAAAAGTATTTAACATGTGAAGGGAGATATACTAAAGTTTACTCCTATCATTTTAAGTTGTTGCTGCATTTTACAGGCAAAGCCTCTATAGATATCCCATTCTACTTGTTTCGTAGCCTCAGCAAGATGTGTGATAAAATTCAATTGAAGAAGGATAACTGTGAGACATCACTGTTTCATCATGTTTTAGTGAAACTGTTAGTGTTGGATGGTCTGCAGAAAATTGGTAGGGATTGGAATTCCTTTATTTTTATGGCTAGCTTTCAGAGTAAGACAGGCCTCACCCCATTGCCTGTTAGGGAAAGAGAAGAGTCAATTGAGGAACCTACTCTTGCTAAGCTTAGAAAAGAGATAAAAGATAAGAAGAAGACCAAGACCAAATTGAAGAAATCAGTGAAGCCATTGGTTATCAAAGAGCCACCTCAACCATCATCAAAAGAGAAGGTCAAGCACAAGAAGGATGCACCTGGATCAAGTGGGGCTGAAAAGGTATCAAGAGTAAAGACCAGAAGTCAATTAAGCAAGGAGAAGGGCAAATCAGTAGCTGTTGAGGAAAGTCCAACATCAAAGGCTAGTTTGAGTGATTTTCTTGAGGCTATTGAGTTTGAACAGGCTCAATCAGTGCATATTGAGCCAATGCACATTGACTTAACTCAATCATCACCAGAAAGCACTAAAAAATCAAAGGCTTCGAAGAGGTTAAGGTTTGATGAACCTGGTGAAGAGTTTGTGTTCAAACCACGAAGGCCAGTTACAAGGAAACAAATTAAAGAGGCTGTTAAAGTGCATGAAGAAGAGGTAGCTGTAAAGATGCCCAGAACAGAGGAAGCTGAACAACTGCCCAAAACAGAG
Organism: Pinus taeda; assembly: GCA_000404065.3. NCBI lineage: Eukaryota > Viridiplantae > Streptophyta > Pinopsida > Pinales > Pinaceae > Pinus > Pinus taeda. The sequence continues at coordinate 20,251 of APFE030119646.1, read as the reverse complement.
GAGGCAAAGAAAATAAAGAAAAAACCTTTTACGAGAAAGCAAGCAAAAGAAATCAAGAAAAAAGGTTCAAATGAAAAAATCATCATTTCTCAAGAAGGAAATACTACATCTACAAAGGACCAGTGGAAGGCTACTGAAAGAGAAATGAATGAGATGGAGAGGGCCGTAGCTGAAATCGCAACCATGGAAAAGGAGGTTGCAAAATTGAAAGCACAACTAAATAAATTAGCTACTAAATGAAATTGCTGATTCTGAGTAAGGTGCCTTTATAAGTTTTGATCAATTTTGTTTAAACTCCATCATTTTGAAGCCGTCTAGGTCCCTAAAAATTGTATAAGAGGTCTAAAGAAGTCATGAGTTCAAGAAATTCAAGGCAAATACACTTTGTTTTAGCAAAAACAGCAGTTTCGTAGCGCGCTACGAAACTGCTGTAGGTGCTGTTTTATGAGGAAAATGAGCAGTTTAATGATGAGGTCAGCAAATTTTTGAAGGAAATGCCTAAGGAACATCAAGGAGACCACATAAGGCTAGCAGAGCCATTCAGATAATGACAAGTGTGCATTCTCCATAAAGGTGAAATATTTTGTCTTAAGTTATAACTTTAATAAAGGTACTTTATTACTGGTGGTTAGGGTTTGGTTGGAGATGCATACGAGGATTTGGGCATTTACACCTGTTCAATCAACAAGGCTTCCAGCATATTTGGGAATATGGTGATGCTCATCAATTTTGGTGTATTAAAGAGCTGGGAACATATTGCTTAACTTTCGAAGGATGGTGGGAGACAAGGACCGAAAAAACAAGGGTTTGTTCTTATGATCAATGAACCATCAGCACATTCAGCATCCAATGCTAACCTTGTTCCTGGCATCCTTATCTCAGCTATCACGGCCAAAACTAAAAGGAGACAGCTGTTAAAGATCAAGAAAAGAATCATGTTACGAGGAGAATAGAATTAGAGTTTAAGTTTGATTAGGACTCTTTCTAATTACAGCTCAACACTTAGTGTATTTAATGAGTCTATTAAAAATAGATAGGGGTAGTTAATGACAGTCATCGAGCTCCCCTCATGCTGGAGGAGGAGGCTCAAGGTAGTTAAGAATGTTTTTCTATATATAGATGAAACTCTGATGTAATGAGGGTTGGATGTTTATGAAAAAAACAGAGTTTATATTGGCTTATGTAAAATACTTGTTACAGTAATAGAAAAGACTACTTTTTCTTCTCAAGATTCATACTTTGTTCAAATGCTCAAGATGTATGTGGCTTTGTCTTATCTTTTATATTTTACAGCTCTATAGATATACAATCACTCTGAATTCACCTAGCTGCTCAGATTTCCTGTGTATATTTATGAGTTGAGGTTCATTTGAGAAATGTTTTGAGTGTTTAGACATTACATGCCTTGACTTCCATGAATGAGTAGTTGATAGTTTACTGAAATGGTGTTTGACTCCATGAGCGCAATGGAAGAAATCTAATGTTGTATTTCCAACCATCATGTTTATTAAAGTTCTCATTTCAAGAGTTAGCCCTCTTAGTGTTAATCATAATCAGTAGTTTATTTTGAGAGAGTCCTCTCAGGTTAGGGAGGCTAATCCTTAGCCAAGAGTCTAGTCTGAAATAGTTACATAGAGTCTAACTGATTAGCATCCATCAGTACATGATTTTGTGATAACATTTTGGTGCGTCTGCCGGGAGTCTGAAGATTACTCATTCCTGAAATTTTAAGGTTGAATTTCTGAAGGTAGCAGGAGTTCAAAGTGGTTTTCGAGGTTGCATTCTACATTGGTGACTCCATTAATTCTTAAAGTTTAAAAGGTGGCTTCGAGAGGAAGATATACAAGGAGTAATCCTGACCCAAAACCACCTAGTCCTGTGGAGAATCCTAATATCATCTCAAGGAGTAAACAAAGATTTTCTGATATACCAGGTACTTCAAACATTTCAAAATCTTTGTTTCCTGAATTTTCAAGAAGTCCTAAAAATAAAGTTGTTGATGATAAAATTCAAGAAGTGTTGTTGAGGTCTGAGGATGAAGAAGAATTGATTGGAATTATTTTAGATTTACAAAAAAGAGGCATTGATACTTCATCTTTAGTATCTCAAGAAGATAAAGAAGAGTTTTGGGAAGTTGTTACTATAGAATTGCTATTAGAGGAAGAGGATTTAAATCAGCTCAAACAGCTTGATCCCTTTGAAGTGTTGCTCAAATCTAAAACTGGTTTACCTCTCCCTAATTGGAGTTCTTTTGTCACTGGTTTGCAAAGTCCAAATAGTCCTTTTCATACCAGTATTTTATCTGCTGCCTCTGCTAGTCCAAACAGTTCCCAGACATCATCTCACACAAAATCTTCTCCCTCTGGTCATACAATACCTTTGGTCACTGCTCCTCCATTCATTATGGCCGTACCTGCTAGGTATGCTCCTCTAGATCTCCCTGCTGTTTTACATGATCTTCCAAATAAATATGTTGCTAGGATTCCAACATGGGGAGGGGATGAAGATTTTACTGTAGAAGAACATGTGGATAGATTCAATGATCTTATTGATAGATACAAAGTGGATGATGAAGATGTAAAGCTGAGATTGTTTGCTCAGACTTTCATTGGGGAAGTCAGAAAATGGTTTAAAGCCCTAACAGCTGGTAGCATTCATAGTTGGGCTGAGTTTGAAGATAGCTTTCTGAGGAAATGGGGAAATAGAACTAATCATGTTCAAGCCCTCACTGAATATAATAATTTAAGAAGAGCTTCAGATGAGATTGTCCAAAACTTTTCTAAGAGGTTTAATAAGGTATATAATTCTATTCCGGCACACTTGAAACCTCCTGGAGCTTTGGCACAGTTAAGATATGCTGAGTCATTTGATTCAGATTTCTCCCTTCTACTCAGAGAAAGAGAGTCTGCTACTCTGGTTGACATGAAAAATGATGCAGTTAAAGTAGATACGAATATGCTTGCTGTCAAAAAGTCAAAAATGGAAAAGACTAAGATAAAAGAAGAGGAAAAGCCTTCTACTTCTGCTCAAGAAGACAAGTTTGAAACCATCATAAAAACTATGGAAAAATTGATGGATCAATTAGCACTTGGGAATACTGCTGCTCCCCAAGCATAGCAAGAGCCTCGGTTCAGGAATCCTCAATTTAGAAGGCCTCAAAATCAGCAAAGGCCAAGAGACAATAAAAACCAGCAGGCAGATTCTCAAGTGAGACCTCCTTTTCAACAAAACTTGGTGGATGAAGAAGAAGATCCTGAAGTACTTGAGGAATCTATTCATTGCTTTGATGAAGAAGGGTCAGGAATTTTCTTGACCAAAGAGGAACATGATGAGTCCAGCATGACAAAGTCAGAGGAAGAACCTTCAGATTTTTTAAAGGGCTATCAGCATGCTATTTTTGAGATACAAAAACAGTATAATCTCAGGAATAGAGATGTTCCTATTACAGCAGACAAAGCACAAATCAAGAAGACTATCTCAAAGACAGCTGATGATAAGAAGGAGAAAGCAAAGGTAGGTGAAAATAAGGTTGATCCTCCTCTTGACAAAAAGGACATTCAAATTGCTTCTCCTCTTAAAGAAGGTGACAAGTCTACCTCTATTTTTAATATTGAGAATGAGATTGCAAAAATTAAGATATCAATTCCTTTTAATGCAATTCTCAAGGTGGATAAATATAGAAGCAAAATTGTTGAAATGCTCAATTCACAACCAGAGGTGGCTGATATCCTAAATGTGCAAGAAGATAATCCTTTTATCTGCTTGGGTCCAAGGCTTGAGGATGAACAAAATGAAGAGTTCCCCCCTTTCTACATAAGCATTACTATTCATGATATGACTTTACATAATGCTATGTTAGATTCGGGAGCATCACATAATCTTATGCCTAAAGTAATTATGGAGAGATTGGGGTTAGAAATTACTAGGCCATATAAAGATTTATTCTCCTTTGATTCTAAGAGAGTTCATTGCATAGGTTTGATAAAAGATGTGGTTGTGGGACTACAACAAATTCCAGCAAAAACCACTATTATGGATATTGTTGTTGCAGACATCCCACCTAAGTTTGGAATGCTGCTTTCAAGGTCTTGGGCAGCCAAAATCAAGGGCACAATGCAAATGGATCTCACATATGCTACTATTCCAGTGTTTGGTGAGCAGAGGAGGTTGTACCGGGAAACAAGGATGGCCTACATGGTGAGTAGCAAAGAAAAACCTCAAAATTTTCCTATTTATTCATGTGATACTGGCCTTGGTTCAGCTATCCTTTTTAATGAGTCAGTTGGGAGAGAATTGGATCAGCAGAGAATCAAAGTCATGAAGGACAGCCAGGAGATGAAGAAAATGTCATGGGCTGTTGGTCATTATACTTTGATGGAGTAGAAGGGAAAGAAGGGGCAGGAGCTGGAATTTGGATCACTAGTCCAACTGAAGAAAATAAGTTTCTGTCCTACAAACTTAACATTGATTGTACCAATAACATGGCTGAGTATGTGTCTCTGGTATTAGGCTTAGAAAACTTGATAGAATTGAAGGCAAAAAACATTGTTGTTTATGGAGATTCTGAATTAATCATAAAGAAAGTTCAAGGTGCTTATCAAACAAAGGATGCAAGGATGAGAGCTTACAGAAATTTGGTGTTGGAATTGTTGGAAAAGTTTCAATCATACACCTTCAGTATAAAAACCAGAGATCAAAATTCTGTTGCAGATTCTCTTGCTGTTACAGCCAGTCTTTTTATTATTCCTAAACATTCTTCTGATAAATATGAAGTGAAGGTTCGTCATAGGCTAGTCATCCCAGATAATATCCTAAACTGGCAGGTCTTTGAAGATGATCAGCAGGTAAGAAATTTCCTAGAGTTGAAAGGAGAGTTTGAGCATAATCAAATTGATCAGCAGAATATGTTAGCAGAGACAAAGGAAAAGTCTGAGGTGTTGCAGTTGCAAAACAATCTAATTCCAAAGGGTCTTATTCCACTTGAGAAACTATTTGATCAGAATGATGTGTTTAAAGCACCAAGATTGGAAGCCAATGAAGAGGAAATAGAGAGCTGTAATTTAGGTGACTCAGTGGTGCCTAAATTAGTCAAAATTTCAAAGTTTTTATCAGCTGATATGAAGGTTAAGTATGTTGAATTGATGAGGAAGTTTATTGATGTTTTTGCATGGAGCTATGCTGATCTAAAGCAGTATGATTCTTCAATCATACAACATACTATCCCAATTAAGCAAAATGAGAAACCTTTTAAGAAGAAATTAAGGAGAATTAATCCCCTTCTAATGCCACTAATTGAAAAGGAAGTGAAGAAGCTTTTTGATGCAAAGATTATTGTTCCAATCAGATTTTCAAATTGGCTTGCTAACTTAGTACCAGTCAGGAAAAAGAATGGGGAGATAAGGATTTGCATAGACTTCAGGAACTTGAACAAGGCTTCACTAAAAGATAATTACCCTCTTCCTAAAATGGATCTTATTTTGCAGAATATTATTGGCTCTCAAAGAATGTCCATGCTAGATGGTTTCTCAGGATATAATCAGATCCTTGTTCATCCAGATGATCAGGAGAAGACAGCTTTCACTACACCATGGGGCACATTTATGTATGAAAAAATGCCTTTTGGTCTCATGAATGCAGGAGCGACTTTCCAGAGGGATATGGAAATTGCTTTTGCTGAAGGAAAAGATAAATCAGTGGTGGTATATCTTGATGATATCACAGTCTTTTCAAAGAGGGAAGAAGACCATTTAAAGCACCTAGAAAGGATCTTGCTCAAGTGTAGAAGGTTTGGTATTTCTCTAAACCCAACCAAGAGTATCTTTGCTTTGACTTCTGGCAAATTACTTGGACATATTATTTCTGAAGAAGGAATTAGGATTGATCCTAATAGAGTCAGTGCTATTCAAAGGTTAGATTTGCCAAGGAGCAAGAAAGAGGTTCAATCTTTTCTTGGTAAGGTTAATTTTGTCAGAAGGTTCATTCCTAACTTTGCTGAAGTAGTTAAACATATTACAAAGATGCTAAAGAAAGGAGCAGATTTTAAGTGGACAGCTGAAGCAAAGAAGTCATTTGAAGAAATCAAAAAAGCACTTACTCAAGCACCAGTTCTTATCATCCCTGATTTCACCAAAGAATTTCTGATCTTCACATTTGCTTCAGAAGATACAATAGCTGGAGTCTTGTTGCAAAAGGGGAGTCAAGGTATTGAACATCCCATTTCTTTCTTTAGCAAGACATTGGCTAATGCTGAACTGAAATATAATATCTTAGAAAAACAAGCATATGCATTGGTGAAAGCAATTAAGGATTTCAGAATTTATGTGTTGCATTCTCACATTATTGCATACGTGCCAAGTGCTGTTATAAAAGATATTCTTACACAAGCTGACCCAGATGGAAAAAGAGGGAAATGGATAGCAAAGCTGTTAGAGTATGACATTGAAATTAAGCCCACTAAATTGGTAAAGGGTCAAGGCTTAGCAAAATTGTTGACTCAGTCAAACTTGGACTGCATTGATATCAATTTTAGCATAGAAATATCAGAGATATCTGAGAATGAAGAAGAGTTGGTCCAAATCAATGAAAAGTTTTTGACATCAAACGGTATAGGGATGTAGCATTTGTTTTGCAGCACAATAGAGCCCCTGATAACCTTTCCAAATCTAAAGCTCGATTCACCAAGCTGAAATCTCTTAGATACTTTGTATATGAGAAAAATTTATTTTGGAAGGATGCAGGAGGGATTTTGCTAAATTGTCTCATTGAAGAAGAAGCTGATAAGGTAATTGATGAATTTCATAAGGGAGATTGTGGAGGCCATCACTATTGGAAAGCCACTGTAAACAAAGTTTTAAGAGCTGGGTATTTTTGGCCAACTATGTTCAGAGATATTTATAAAAATATAGCTTCATGTCATGAATGTCAAGTATTTGAAGGTAAAAGAAAGCTCATGCCTATGCCATTGGTTCCTATTTATGTTGAAGCACCCTTCCAGCAGTGGGGATTAGATTTTATAGGGGAAATCCATCCTCCTTCATCAGGGCAGCATCGCTGGATTCTCACAGCCACTAATTATTTTACAAAGTGGATAGAGGCAGTACCAACAAGGCAAGTAAATGATTCAATGATAATTTCCTTTTCAGAAAATAACATCTTGTCAAGGTTTGGTTTTCCACTCAAGCTTATCACAGACAATGCTTAGGCTTTTAAGTCTAAAAGAATGATAAATTTTTGTCATCAGTACCATATTTCCCTTGGTCATTCCACAGCTTACTATCCACAGGGAAATGGTCTAGCTGAAAGTTCAAACAAAAGTCTTGTGAGGATTATCAAGAAACTGCTGCAAGAAAAATAAAAAGGCTTGGCACTTAAAGCTGAAGTATGCCTTGTGGGCTGATCGCATTTGCACAAAAAGGTCTATTGGAATATCACCCTATGAACTTGTGTATGGAGCAGAGGCTATTTTCCCAACATCTCTTGGGGTACCGGTTATGAAGCTAATTCAAGGATTAGAAGAGGAACCAAATGGCATACAACGAAGGATTAATCAGTTGATAGCTTTGCAGGAGAAAAGAAATGAAGTGTTTGAAGGTCATCAAAAAAATCAGAATCGGGTCAAGAGAGCATTTGACAAGAAGATTAAAGAGGTTACATTCCAGATTAATGACAAAGTCTTGAAGTGGGAAGCTAGAATTGAAGAAAAAGGTAAACATGGCAAATTTGAAAATTTATGGAAGGGGCCATATCAGATTTCTGCTTTCCATGGGAATAACACCTACATTTTACAAGAAGTTGATGGATCACCATATGCTGGAGGACCTGTTAATGGCAGGTTCTTAAAGCATTACAATCAGTGAAAGTTTACCAAGTATCTCATGAGCATTGTATATAACCATTTTATGAATGTTAATTGTTGAAAATAAATGACAAGCTGAACAAGAAAGCTTTAGCCCGAGGAGAAGGCCCACAAAGTTTGAAAGGGATGCTTGTCAGCTGTGTGTGGGTTTATTAAAATGGACAAAGGCACTGGTTCTACGAGTTCTTAGTGTACTACAGGAGCACACTATCCCAAGTGGAGCCACTGTTATCACCTAGAACTGCAGTCACATGTACATAATGTTGTCCAAAAAAAAAGATAAAAAAAAAAATCATTGTCAAAAATGGGTGTCAAATGGTTGTTGTCCTATGTTTGTTACTTAGGGATCATGTTTTAGAAAGATATTGGTGTGAATCATTTTCAAATACCGTTAGTCATCCTCCATCATGATTGTATATGGCATGTCTTATCTTGTTTACGTCACTGGTCCTTTTCGCATTTCTGCAGCGCAGTTTTATTGGCTGATTTTGCAGTGCAATGATGTTTTAGCTTTTTCGCAGCATGTCAATAACCAGCCATTTCATAGCACATTTTGCTAACTTATAACTATCTGCTCTAGGAAATCGCGAATTCGGGGATTTTGCAGCACTCATTCTTGAAATGTCATGTCTGGGGGGATGAGTCAGTGTGTCCGTCCATTTATTGTCAGTTGACGTCCTTTCCAAGTGATTATGAGCCATCATTCCACCAATAGGTTCATAGCCACGCACATAAAAATCATTCAAATGGTTTTGTAATGCATGGTAGTGTTATGATGTTTGTTAATGATGCATGAACTGACCCGTTTGTATGATAAGACTGTTAAATTGCAAAGGAGCCCGAGTTTCTTCTCTAAAAGAACCTGATTGCAAGCGAGCCTGCTTATCAAAATTTGAATTGGCCATTTGAGCTGAAGCTGGTGGTGTTCTCTGTGCAAAGGATTTCAAAGCGAAATGGAGAGAAAGGGACATCGGTCTGGAAGATGCCAAAGAACAGAACCTGTGGGATTGGATCTTGCATTAAGAGACGAAGGTGTAAGAAAAGCTTTTCAGGATGCTGGTTGCTGGAGATTTTGTGAGAAGCTGCAGGGTGGACATGCTGAGGTAACAAAAGCATTTGCCTTGAATTTTATAGGTTTAAGTTCTAAAGTGTCTATGTTAGAATTCCCAGTATCTCCAGAGGCTATTGCCAATGTGACTGAAATTCCGAGAGGAGGGCAGGAGTGGTTTAAAAACTTCAAATTTGATATGAACCCCTGAAAGGAATTCTTGAAGGAGCCTTATGTGAATGAAGATCTTACAAAGGCTGTGCCAAGAAATTATGTGAAAGAACACTATGCACTTCTCCTTACATGTATTCAAAAGTATTTAACATGTGAAGGGAGATATACTAAAGTTTACTCCTATCATTTTAAGCTGTTGCTACATTTTACAGGACAAGCATATATAGATATCCCATTCTACTTGTTTCGTAGCCTCAACAAGATGTGTGATAAAATTCAGTTGAAGAAGGATAACTGTGAGACATCACTGTTTCATCATGGTTTAGTGAAACTGTTAGTGTTGGAAGGTCTACAGAAAATTGGTAGGGATTGGAATTCCTTTATTTTTATGGCTGGCTTTCAGAGTAAGACAGGCCTCACCCCATTGCCTGTTAGGGAAAGAGAAGAGTCAATTGAGGAACCTACTCTTGCTGAGCTTAAAAAGGAGATAAAAGATAAGAAGAAGACCAAGACCAAATTGAAGAAATCAGTGAAGCCATTGATTATCAAAGAGCCACCTCAACCATCATCAAAAGAGAAGGTCAGGCACAAGAAGGATGCACCTGGATCAAGTGGGGCTGAAAAGGTATCAAGAGTAAAGACCAGAAGTCAATTAAGAAAGGAGAAGGGAAAATCAGTAGCTGTTGAGGAAAGTCCAACATCAAAGGCTAGTTTGAGTGATTTGCCTTAGGCTATTGAGTTTGAACAGGCTCAATCAGTGCATATTGAGCCAATGCACATTGACTTAATGCAATCATCACCAGAAAGCACTAAAAAATCAAAGGCTTCGAAGAGGTTAAGGTTTGATGAACCTGGTGAGGAGTTTGTGTTCAAACCACGAAGGCCAGTTACAAGGAAACAAATTAAAGAGGCTGAGAAAGTGCATGAAGAAGGGGTAGCTGTAAAGATGCCCAGAACAGAGGAAGCTAAACAACTGCCCAAAACAGAGGAGGCAGAGAAAATAAATAAAAAACCTTTTACGAGAAAGCAAGCAAAAGAAATCAAGAAAAAAGGTTCAAATGAAAAAATCATCATTTCTCAAGAAGGAAATACTACATCTACAAAGGACCAGTGGAAGGCTACTGAAAGAGAAATGACTGAGATGGAGAGGGCCATAGCTGAAATCACAACCATGGAAAAGAAGGTTGCAAAATTGAAAGCACAGCTAAATAAATTAGCTGCTAAATGAAATTGTTGATTCTGAGTAAGGTGCCTTTCTAAGTTTTGATCAATTTTGTTTAAAATCCATTATTTTGAAGTCATCTAGGTCCCTAACACTTGTAGAAGAGGTCTAAAGAAGTCATGAGTTCAAGCAATTCAAGGCAAATACACTCTGTTTTAGCAAAAACAGCAGTTTCGTAGTGCGCTACGAAACTGCTGTAGGTGCTGTTTTATGAGGAAAATGAGCAGTTTAATGATTAGGTCAGCAGATTTTTGAAGGAAATGCCTAAGGAACATCAAGGAGAACACATAAGGCTAGCAGAGCCATTCAGATAATGACAAGTGTGCATTCTCCATAAAGGTGAAATATTTTGTCTTAAGTTATAGCTTTAATAAAGGTACTTTATTACTGGTGGTTAGGGTTTGGTTGGAGATGCATATGAGGATTTGGGCTTATACACCTGTTCAATCAACAAGGCTTCCAGCATATTTGGGAATATGGTGATGCTCGTCAATTTTGGGGTATTAAAGAGATGGGAACATATTGCTTAACTTTCGAAGGATGGTGGGAGACAAGGACCGGAAAAACAGGGGTTTGTTCTTATGATCAATGAACCATCAGCACATTCAGCATCCAATGCTAACCTTCTTCCTGGCATCCTTATCTCAGCTATCACGGCCAAAACTAAAAGGAGACAGCTATCAAAGATCAAGAAAAGAATCATGTTACGAGGAGAATAGAATTAGAGTTTAAGTTTGATTAGGACTCTTTGTAATTACAGCTCAACACTTAGTGTATTTAATGAGTCTATTAAAAATAGATAGGGGTAGTTAATGATAGTCATCGAGCTCCCCGCATGCTGGAGGAGGAGGCTCAAGGTAGTTAAGAATGTTTTTCTATATATAGATGAAACTCTGATGTAATGAGGGTTGGATGTTTATGAAAAAAACAAAGTTTATATTGGCTTATGTAAAAGACTTGTTACAGTAATAGAAAAGACTACTTTTTCTTCTCAAGATTCATACTTTGTTCAAATGCTCAAGATGTATGTGGCTTTGTCTTATCTTTTATATTTTACAGCTCTATAGATATACAATCACTCTGAATTCACCTAGTTGCTCAGATTTCCTGTGTATATTTATGAGTTGAGGTTCATTTGAGAAATGTTTTGAGTGTTTAGACATTACATGCCTTGACTTCCATGAATGAGTAGTTGATAGTTTGCTGAAATGGTGTTTGACTCCATGAGCCCAATGGAAGAAACCTTATGTTGTATTTCCAACCATCATGTTTATTAAAGTTCTCATTTCAAGAATTAGCCCTCTTAGTGTTAATCATAATCAGTAGTTTATTTTGAGAGAGCCCTCTCAGGTTAGGGAGGCTAATCCTTAGCCAAGAGTCTGGTCTGAAATAGTTACATAGAGTTTAACTGATTAGCAGCCATCAGTACATGATTTTGTGATAACACATCCTATAATGGTCAATTCATAAGTAAACTTCTAATTGTTGCAACTAGGGATTTAGTTTTAAGGCATCAATCTCACCATGGAATGAATTTATGTCAACCTTTGCCTCCATATTAAACAGGGACAATTAATGATTATTGGAACTCAAACCTGATTCTGTTAATTTATGAAACTAAGGTCAAATTCCACTTTGGAAATCTCATTTGATAGAGATGATGATTGCATTGAATTCATATTTTCGAGAGGACCAAAATATACCTATATATCACCTAACCTGGACAAGAAAAGGTTGGTTTTTGAATTAATGAACCCTCACAAGTACATTGGGATAGGTCAACCTCACACATATGAACAATAGGATAGGTCGGCCTCAACATCAAGTGCATCCTTACAAAAGCCTATAAATACAAGATACCTCAAGGTCATTTGCACATCATTATCAGGCATTATCTTCTCCTTTTCTATTGTTTGGTTCACACAAGTCCGACATAGGAAGTTTCACGTAAGGTTCGAAATTTCTATTATGATGCTTGCATGTGTCTAGGGTTTTTGTTTTTTGGTTGCATGATTGTCACACGATAAATTCGATTGCACTTTTTCACTCTCAGTGCTTGAAATAGTGATTGGGAAGCTGCAGTCACTCGCATAACAACCTCAAGGAAGAGACCAAGGCTCAGAGACAACTATGGGAGACATAGACTCCATTTTCTCACTTTCCATGCTTCAGGGAATGACTGAGAAGTCATAACTGCTTGCATATAGTGCCTCAGGGAGTGAATCGGTTTTGAGCTAAGGTTTCCCAATCGGGATGCCATAGTCACTCGCTTAGAGTGTCTTAGGAAGCGACCAGGAAGACATAGTCACTTGCAAATTATCTTCATGAGTGAGACTGGGGTTCTGAGCTAGGGTTTGATAGTTTGACATTGTTGATCATAGCTGACTATCGATGTCTAAAGGCTAGAAGGTTCCTCTCTATTGTACATTAATTCTGAGAGTCTGCCTATGATTTGTATTGGATAAATATTTAATATATGATTATGCATTAGGCCCATTATACTCTTTTCTAAAAAAATTGATGAAAATATAATAAGAAGAAGGTTTGAAAGGGTTTTCACCCATAGTGGGGTTTGTCCCTTGTGTTTGACCAATCTGGTGTCCCCTGTGGTTGTGTTATTGTCTTCTTTGTCATTGCATATATTGTTCTAACTTCAATTACTATTTATGATTGGAAACATTGTTAATAATTGGATGCATTGCTAAATGAAGAATTGATTTGGGTTGAGTAATTGATACAATGTAGAAAAATCTGAAAAATTAACATTGTATTAGAGCTAAGGTGAAGGACAAGCCTAAAAGGAGGCAAGCATTGAAGCAATCATCTTTGGAAAGTTGAAGGAATCGATTTATTCAAAGGAAAAATGAATTCCTTATTCAAGAGTGATGAAAATTTGAGTGATTCATCAAATTTTGTTGCATCAAAAGTCAGGCTAGAGATCACAGATGATATCAATGATGTTTTGGACTATATTCAAGGAAGAGTACCTCAACCTCCATAGAATGCTTCCGCTACTACCAAAAACAAGCACAAGAAAGATGAGTTGAAAGAAAATCAAATTATAGTTGATTCTTTACAAGATAATTTACTTGCATATGTCGGAAACTTGAGAATTTCTAAAGACACGTATGATAAGATGGTCATCATGTATGAAGTCAACAATTTTAATGAAACCATCTCCTTGAAAGATCAACTGAAAGACACAAATTTGAACAAAGTAGAGTCAGTACAATCCTACATAATGAGGATATATTGTCCTAGAGATCAATTATAAAGGGCTGGAGAATTTGTGCCTAATAGGGAATTGGTGATTGTAACTCTAAGAGGTCTCCCTCTTAATTGGGAAACCTTCATTAGTACTATAAGAAAAAATAACGACCTCCCGTCATTTGATGAAATTGTTGGAAATCTTCCATGAGAATAATCAAGGATGATATCAATATGAAGGATTCAAAAACATGAAGAAGGAGATCCCACTGCATATATTACTCATGACAAAAGGAAGAAGAAATAAAAAGGAGGTCCATCAAGCAATCCTTCTCCTCAAAATGAAAAAAGAAATTATGATAGAACATCGTATCATATTGAATGATATAATTGTCACAAGAAGGGTCATTATGCATGAGATTATCCCAAGAAGAACAAAGGGCCACGTTACAACACTAGAAGAAACAACAACATGTTCAACAATAAAAGGAGAAAAGATGATCGAAGAAATAACTGCAACAAAAGATATGAAATTAGAAGAAGAGATACCTCCTTAAACCATCGACAAGATCATCGTCCTAAGAAGAAGTCAAGATTTCCCAAGTATGAAAGTAATGTTGTAAATAAATTTGAATATATTCTTATTTATGAACATACTAGTTCTTCTCCTCTGGATTCATGATTTATTTGGTTGGTTGATAGTGAGGCCAATCATCATTTCTCTGGATATAAGGAAGTTCTCTGTAATCTAGAAGAGAAGGATACTAAGCTATATATTATTCTTGGAGAAAAATATACTTATCCCATAAAAGGTTTTGGGTCCATCAAATTTCATTTGAGTTCTATGAAATCAGTTTTGTTGCATGATGTTATGTATGTACCAGGATTAATGAACAATTTGGTATCTATGTTTGCTTTGGAAGACAAATGGATGAAGGTTTCCTTCATCAAGGGAAATTTTTTGGCTTGGTCCACTAGTTCACCTATGAGAGATGCATTCACATTTGGATCCAAATCTAAAGGACTCTATAGATTCAATGGAAGACAACTTCTAGAATTGATCATAATACTAATCACCTAAGTGAGTTATGGCACCGAATATTAGCTCATCTACATTATGATTCTCTTCCGAAATTAAGGAAATTGGCCTCTATTATTCCTTATGTTGAAGCCCATCATGATGGAGTATGTCTAGGTTGTGTGAGTGGAAAGAAGACAGGGGGACCATTCTTCTATAGTGAGAAAAAGACAACTGACATCCTCCATCTCATCCATTTTGATATATTGTTACTGGGAAGAGTGTCCACTCGGAGCTACTATTCCCACTAAGACTAGTAGCTATCTTAGAAACAAACAAGTAAAGTCTACTTTCACTTTCCTTTATGAAAATAGATAAGAGTGGAACAAAGGGCACCAACCTTAGTCTTGCACTTAGTTCCCTTGCTTGATTCCTCTCCTTCCTGATAGATCTTTGCTTCTTCTTCTTCGTCTACCAAGCTTCAAAGAGCACCTATGGAATCAAAGAAACATACTACTATCGAAGAATAGAGATCTATATTCGTAAATAACACAGAACCAGATATGTGTTAACCATAAAAATGCATATATAATCAAACATACAAGAAGATGGAGGAAAACTTGAATAGCTTTAATAAGATCAAGAATAGCAAGAGGATTACAACCATATGTTCTGACCCAGCATCATCCTCCAGCAAGAAAGCCCTTATTGACCTCAAGTAAAGCTTAGATCACCCAACACTATGAAGTTACACCAGAAAACCAACAACACTTCTCTACAAGATACAAGATTCCAACCTCTGGATCTCTGTGATCAGGAATCCACATATAGATGATTGTAGGGAGGTGAGTCATCTCTTGGGTTTTTGATTAGTGTCTTCTCTCTGATAGTTCTTGATTCCACTTGGAGACTGATGATCTCTTACTCATCCCTAGTCGAAAACAGAGAGGCAAGCGTCAGAGGGGACGCTTCTGGAAGATTCCATGATCTTCCACCTCGCAAATTGTCCCTGCTATTTGTCCATTCCCAACCATTGCAGCCTACAGAGGGGCCATTCACTATGCATCACACCCTTTACACTAAGAAGGTGATATGCATCGCACCCTCTGCACTGGGTATTCAGTATGGTCCAGTTTTGACCATTTATGAGTAGTTTTTAGTGGAGAACTTCTGGGAGATGATGTAATCAGCTAACCTTGTTCCTTTAGGTAGTGAAGCAACACTTTTAGGGACTTAGAAGCCCTCATTTTATGGACATTTATGATTGGGGTTGTAGTGCCCAAAAATGTCTATAATAGTTGCCCCTAAAGCATGAGTTCGTTAATATTTTGATGTCGAGTGAAATGATTTACCATGAAGATCTGAAGTTTTTTCGAGCTGGGAGGCGACCTATAATAAGATACAATACAATACATTATCTTCATAATAGTTTTCATGATCTAGCTGAGGTGGGCATTCCCATGCTCAGCTTTATAAATTCATTTTCATGTACATAGGATAGACAACCGTCTATGTAGCAAATTGATGATTCGAACGGAGTCATCATCCTTTGATTTGGATGATCATTTGTTTGGAAATGATGGACATTTGATGTCTTTATATTCCTGAATATATCGTAGCTCGGATGGATGAAACTAGATCTAGGGTCTTCAAAACTCATTCCATCTACACTCGGAGTACATGTCGATCCATGTGAAAAATGTTTTGGATTCGAACATGGAAAGACATTGCCTGATTACCAGCCAATGATGTAAGTTGTTAACAGGCGCGAGAGGAATCACCAGTAATGACAATGACCCTCAAGGTACTATAGTACAATTTGCGCGGTGTGAAAAAGGACTTGGCATCAAACACCACTCAAAATCTCTCGGTCAAAGGCCATTGATGTAAACCTGTCGCCGAAAGTGAGAAACTTGCCATTGAGGCATGCAAGCTTCAAAGTATTGAAAGGGTTCTTCCTAGGTCGACTTCTTGGATAATGAGCTGATGTCAACAAGAAGTGACCCGTCGTAGGAGGGCCTTAATGAATCCCACATCTACGACATAGAATGGAGCAAATGATTTTGGAGGTGAAAACGATCTGATGATACAGGGTTCAGGGTGGCGGTCATGAAAGAATGGAGCGTGAATATATTGCAACGGGTGAGACACACGTGAATTCTTTGAGTGACTTCTCTTGAACATATCGGAGACACTGAAGATGGATTGGTAGCAATGGTGTGACAGACCAATGGTGATGTGACCAGTGAATGGAACAACCCAACCAGACTCAAATGCAGAGAGAAAGTGTCATGTTCAAGAGCGACTTGCTACCAATAAAGTTTTTTCAAGTTTTCTTCCCAATTTTCCCCAGTTAATGCTGACCAATACCTCTTTGTTTTTGTCAAGCTTGAGGAGGATAACATATGATTGTTCTATAATTCGCCCTTCGGGCAAACCTGTCACTATATTTTAATGAGCCTAGCGACAGTGAAATTCAACGACAAAGATAACTCAGTCCTTTTCAATTTTAGAGAGTCTGAAAGGGACGGAAAGGAAAATCCAAAGATTCTTTTTTGTCATATAATCCCTTAAGTCCGAAAAAGCGTAAAATAATATGAAAGGGATGAATTTTCAATAGCTTTAATGAGCCAAACAAGACAAGCGCTCGATATTTTTGTGTAATAATCCCTCAGGTCCAAAAAGATTAAAATCTAGAGGAGGGATAGCACTTCTAATGACTTTAACGAGCCGGAGAGGCTAATCACTCGGCAATCTTTTCATATTTTACGAGTCAGTTGAAAAGAGCTTAAAGGAGACTCGTTTTCGAGGAACGAGTGATGATTTCGGGTAGCTGTTGATTTCAGGTAACGTTTGGAATTTTCCAATCACGGCAGTGTCACAAGGATGGCTAATAGAATCACTCTTCGCAGATGTTCCTCGAAGGGGTAAACAATCAAATGGAGGTGAATGATCGGCTAAAACAGAGTGGAGGTGATGTTGAGAATGCGACCAAGGCTCAAAAGCTGACGATAAGGCATTCACAATGGTTATTTACCGGTTCATTTTTTAATGAGCTTAAACTCTGGGGAAAACATTTTCTCATTGCTTATGTTTATTTTTTAACGAGCTTGAATTTTGCATTAAAACTGCTCATGATAATGGTCATTGATTCCTTGATTCACCATTAGCATTTTGTTCTTTCAAAGATTGTACTACTTGTTCAATTGCTTCATCAAACCGATTAAAAATGAAAACATATCCTTGATAAATGAGTTAAGAACACTAATATCTTACTTGAATTACGTGAATGGTAATTTAAAAGTGACTTTTACCTCTGATTTTACCATTTCATTTGAACTTGGTTTGTTGGAGCTCTGGAGGTGCTTTCCCCCCCGATTTTCACCAGCTAATTCCGGGAGATTCTGTGGACCATTCTTAACGCCGTCTGGACTAGGTAGGAGCTAAACTTGTATTCTTCAATTGCATTCTTTTCTTTTCGAATTCTGAGCATATTTCCTTACTTTGCTAAGTCTTTTGGGTTTGAACAACTCGCCTTGGCTCCATCGCACCCATCCTTAATCAAAATGTGCGATGCATACTGGCCTTCTCACTGACTAGTCAGTGTGCATCACTCCCAATACACTTTCTGGGGTGCGATGGGTGCAAGGAGGAAACTTTTTGCATAGTTTTCTCATAGATTTTTTTCCTGTTCTTTACCAAATCAAGATCCTGACTCTTCTTTTGTTTGTTTTTTAGAGATTCATCAGAGCAAAATGGTTGTTACATGGTGAGAACATGAGCATGAAGAAGAGGAGACATTTGCTTTACATGATCCGGGCACAGTAGCTGCATTGCGGAACTGTGGCTTGTTGAAGTTCTTTTGCATCTCTAGCATGAGGCAACAAATCAACTTGTTGCAATATTTCCTCAATGCTTGGGATCCTATCAACCAGGTGTTCCATTTTAGGGGAAAATTGATCCCCTTGACTATCGTGGACATCTATTTTTTGACCGATTTATCGAGGCATGGTGCCCCTCTCTCATTATCAGGCTCCGCCCGCGGGGGTGAGTCCGTGAGGGAGTATATTTTCCGGCACTGCAGAGAGGGATCTCAGCCGAGTACGGACGGCAAGATAAATATCCGATATGTCACTGATCAGCCCTTGAGGACCATTCTATTCACTTTTGCTAGACTGGCTGGTAGTTCTGCTCTTCACATAGCTAACAGGTCTTACATCCAATATGCTTTGGAATGCCTTGAACCGAGGGTGTTCAACTGGTGTGATGCAGTACTCTCTGTGATGAAAGAACAACTGACCAAGGTGAAAAGTGGAATATCTAAGAATTTTGGCTATGGTTCTATTTTGGCTACTTTCTCTTTGGAGAGCATCCCACTGATGTAGCTGCAGTACATCTCAATTGGCCTACCTCCACCGAATAAACCACGAATGTAGAGATGGGTTGACCTCATGTCTCAACATGCTGGCTAGCCTCAAATTTTCTTTTATGATACTTTCTTCGATTGTTTCAATCGTCAGGAGATGGTTTATGCCAAGTTTCCATATGCTGGCATGGATTTCCGGGGTTACCCGGATTTAGTGTTGTCGGCCGGCGAGCAGTGGGGTGGAATGGGTAAATATTCTGACCATATAATGTTCTTATGCTTTCTTTGATCAAGACTAATCAAAACTCATGTGATCATGTAGATATTGGACCAGTTTGACCGACAGTACGTCGCAGAGACCCAGCGGCCACTCCAGCAGGAGAGGTTGTGGGGAGGGCCATCCTTCACGACCTTGACATGGTCAAGACTCTTTCAGCACTATAGGACCAGATTGAGGGTCTCACCCTTGGTATCCTGGATGGAGGACCGATGAGTTGCCTCTACTATTGTAGCGACATAATACTGGAGTGCCGAGACAATGGACTAGGCTTTTACGCATAATTACACAGGCGGTGACTTGTTATCACTAGTATCATTAGACTAGGGTGCCCCCTAGCATTTTGAGTTTTGGGTCATTTGACCATTTTTGTCTTGGTTACAGAACATTGTTGGTGAGGTAAATCCCCTCTATGGATAGAGGCGATCCCTACTAGCCTAGAACGGGTCTAGCAACAATCAATCAATGCTACTATGCAAGCTCCTAGTTGCAATTAAAAAGTGGGCAATGAACACCTACTTGGATTCCAGTGCTATTGTTTGATGAAGAGGTTCCACTCTCACTCCTTTGCTCTGGTCGGTCACAATCCTCCACTATCCTCGTGGATGGACACCTGCACATGCAAAGAGAAAACAAACACAAGCGTGAAATCTAGTAAAAGTAACTATACATCAGTCAGAAAGGATGTAATTCACATTAACCATTATAAGACAAATGAGAATGGAACCATAACAGTAGTCATCTATCTTTTATTAATCAAAAACAGAGAAAGGTACAACCAATGTTTTGACGTTGAGTCCTTCTCAAGAGGGTCCAGCCAGCAAGTCTCATAAGCATTCACCCTTGGAGGTAGATCTCCCAAGACAAACAACTCTCTCTCTCACACAAGGCAACAAGACTTCACAACCTTCCTTAAGCTCTCTAGAAATCCACACTTTAACACACCAACTGCCTATTAGGAGCAACACTAAAGCACTATGAATTCCTCTATGTCAAAAACTATATCCCAAAAAAACTAGCTGCTCATGGCAATGGTGGAGGCTTATATAGGAGAAGGAGTCTCCATGAATGGTGGAAGGATAAG
>APFE030119641.1:0-11724 GCA_000404065.3 Pinus taeda | reverse complement strand
CAGTTTCCTTAATTGTAACACAATTTACTATTTTTGGTAGTTTTTTGGGTCCTGAACTTTTGGAACCATTTTGAAGCCCTAAACGACGTTTTTTTGGCAATATTAGTTTGGGAAATTTCATTGGAATCACATTTTCAGTTGTATTCCTTGGAGAGATATTTCCAACGAGGTATCATGTGCATCAAACAGAGATAATATGACCAAGTTATGACCTCGGGAAGTTGGCTGCCCAACTAACCCCAACGGGGCCCATAAACTCTTGTTGTTACATCTCCCCGGGTTAAGGTTTTGGTTGTTTAGGGTTTCCTCTTATTGTTCAATAATAAAAAAGGCTCTTGAGCCTCATTGTAACTTAGTTTAGAGGCATGTAGCTGCCACATCTCTTCTCAGAGAGAAGCTACCATCTCCTGAGCTAGCCTCATTTCCATTCTGCTTGTAAGCATATTTCATTATTTGATATTAATGAAAGGAAGTTTTATTTGTGTTTCATCTCTGTATTTATGGTTATATCTGTAATTTGTTACGTTCTTGTTTAAATTCAGATCATGGGAATCATATTGCCCCACATGCGCATCTACACCTCGGTCATACGCCTAGGAGGGCAACGGTCAAAACTAGCCCTCGTATTCAGAAACCTCTAAAAAAATAAGCAAAGAAGCTCTAATGCAAAAGGGAAGTTCATACTTCGATGTATCATAGCACATCATCTATCTAAAGCCATGCAAAAATACCACAAAAAATGGCAGACCATCTAATAGATTGTGGCCTTTGCAGTAAAGAATCGACATAAAACAAAAGAGAGAAACTAATGCGCTTCCAATCACTAGTGTAGTGTGCAATGGTACTCACTAATAGTGAGAGGCACCTAACCTACTCTACACCAAAAGAAGCGACCCGTAGCAGTCCACTAGACACCTGAAAATTTGCTGCACACACTACATGATCCTATCTATGAGAGTAGACAAGTTGAATCTTTGTGTCAACACCATGGGGGACATCAGGGAAATGGGCAAAATACTCCCCTCTCCTTGATAGTACAATGATGAAATATGTCCTCCTCACTGGGCCCATACCACGTGTTAGGACCAACACGGAAATCCTATTGGTGGGCATCCCACTGATGGATCAGCAGTACCAACAACCCAAAGTGCCCCTTCAAGGATGTATCCTCATCATAGTACTTAAGGAGGCATCCATTCCCCAAGAGGACTTGGGTCGCTGTGGTAATAGGGTGAGGGTATAAATCTCACTCCCTCTCTCACACCTCCCACGGTCAGACCACATTGTATTGGTCTGCAATTTACTCCTGCTGTTGTTGCTCCTCCCTCTGTTGATGTCTCTGCTGCATGATTGGCATATAAAATACATCAACCTCATACATATAACATAATTTTTGTTTTTAAAATGAAAAATGTGTTTATAAAAACGGAAATATAACTATTAATAAAAAAACATCCTCGGTGCGCCAAAAAAGTAGTAAAGCACTAGGAACGGTGTGCCAAAAACCCCACAAAAGCACCGATAATGGTGCATACAACTACTTGACACTTCTCTTAAACATTGGGTTTTTTTTAAGTTCTCAATGCAATGCGTCGACATACAATACATATTGATGCGTATTAATAACCTTTTCACACCGAAACAAAACATTCAAGTTAACGAACACACCAAGCTATATTTTTTAATATTTATGCATGTGGTGTTTCTCGTAAAAATAAACACACCGAGAAGTAACTTTTACCAGACGCACAACCGTAAAATTATAACTTTACTAGTGTGTATCAATTTATGAAATACACCACTTAAAAATTGGTTTTTTATTTCTTAATGCGGTGTGTAAACATACAACTCACACTAATGCGTATGAATAACCTTTTCACATCAAAACAGAATGTTCAGGTTAACGAACACACCAAGATATATCTTTTTAAATATTTATACATGTGGCGCGTTTGGTAAAATCAAGCGCATCAGGAATTAACTTTTACCATACACATTATGACAAGAATGATAACTTTCCTGATGCATATCAATTTACCAAACACACTGCAAAAATGTAGTGCGTTAACAAAATGCACCGATTTGTGGTGCACCTTATAAATTTACAGGGTGCACTGCCATTGGTGCGGGCCAAACTAGTTGAAAACACCGCACATGATTTTTTTTTTTTTTAAACAATGGATTTTTAACCTGATTTTAAATTCTACCCTGCTAAAAAGTTAAATTAAATAGAAACATAGGCATTATTTGGACATTTAATCATCAGGGAGGCATGGTTACCATGTAAATGAAAAAAAACAAATTTGAGCATCGTTTGAGAAAATTTGAAAGAAATGCACTAAGTAACAGATGAAAGGATGATAAGAAAGGGAAGCACCAATGGTAGGGCACTTGACAAAAGCAAGAGTAGCATCAGCGCTTGAGATCCTTATAGCACGAAAAATGCTAAAAATGATTTTTTATAGCTGGTAGGTTTTTTTGTTTAATCCTATTTCGGTGTGCTAGGTTAACTACACCGATGTGTGCACATTCCTGAGTGCACTACTATTTTTTTAATTAAAAAACCTATCGCAATGCACCTTGTTGTTTATGCACAGGTGCATTTAAATACATTAAGAGCACCAACGCATCGTTAGAGTATAGCACTGAAATGGTGAAAATGAATTTTACGACTGATATTTTTTAAATTTAATCTTTGTCTGGTGCTATTGAGTAGTATATGAACCGATGCACTTTATATAGGTAGTGCACTGTTGTTTTTTTATCATTATAAAAAATAACCCTACAATGGTGCACCACTCTCTATTAAGCACAGGTGCTCTATGTTGGTTAAAATCTAGGGCATTCATGTACTTGTTTCGCACCCGAGCTTCGCAAGCATATAACACTGGACATAGAAAAAAGAATTTTAAGACTAACATTTCTTTAAACTCAACCCTCTCTTGTACTATTGAGTATTATATGCATTAGTGCACATTATGTACTTAACAGAGTGCTGCATGTTTTATTTAAAAAAAAAACTTTGTCATAGTGCACCATATGATATTAAGCACTAATACGTATGATTATATAACACACCCATGCATTACTGGTATTATAGACACACCATTAAAAAACATCCACTAAAACATCTGCCCACCCATCTTCGCTAGTGACCTCCGCTACAAACATATTATTGGGCTATTTTTATAGGGGCTTCCACAAAAACCTCCACCAGAGTGTATTTTCCTTGTAGTGGTAACGAGCCCCCCCTCCCCTATAACTATGAAATATATCAATATATATTGGCAAAATGCATGCCAAAAAAATAATGCATGATTCTTAAGCTAATGAGAAAAATGTAGTAACACGCCACTTGTTATTAAAATTATGTCACAAAAGCTTCATAAAACTCAAACCCTTTGATTTATGATTTACGCTGAAGAACGAGTATGTGTAATAACAAACACAATATTTCAATGGAAAAGTTTCGTACTTCCACATTCACTTCCCCCCCCGCACAGTTCTGCGACACACATTCCTTCCGCATAATATTTATTTTTAAACAACGAAAACCACTTAATATCAATCACTCCGTATAATGTATCACACAATTTCATATTTATTTAATTTCCTACGTATCTGTGATTGATTGTGGATATGTGTACATGATCTATCCTGTCTAACATGTCACACAAAAAATAGTTACACATGGTCATTATAAACGAAAACGAAAGATATATAGTTAGAAGAAAATAAGAATGTCATTAATTAAGGAAATAATTTTAAGTACAAAACATAAATGGCTAGAAAATTTCTTTTTGCATAATGCATTTAGGAAATGCAAGTGTTGTTCGAGTTTCTATTTCTTTTCATGTGCTTTAATCTCCAAAGGGAAATCTTTAACATAAAGCAATACAATATAATGTTTCTTGATTTTTGACATACTGTTCAAGCCCAATTGGAAATCAACTATGTATATTTCAACACATCATAGATATGAAAGACAACCAACTCTTCAACGACTATGATTTCCCCTTTTCGTCAAGCTCCCACACGATATAACTAGAATGAGTTTCCCCCCATTCGAATCACTCCAGTTTTTGCCTCGTTGAGCCATGATTTCTCTATTTAGCGGCAGAATAGCTTTACAACACCTATTCGGAAAAACAATTACATAGAGCTTTGAATCTACACAAAATAGAGGATCTACGTAGGATGCTGAAGCATAGAAGAACACAACTTCGACTTTCAATTGTGTCTAAATGTCATCTCTAAATATCATATGAAAAGTAACAAAAGCTAAACATAAAGCAATGAAAGCTAATATAGATTGGATATGTTGTTTAGGCTCAATTGAAAATCGAAGATGTATTTTGCAATATAGCATAAATTTGGAAAACAACCAACACTCGAACGACCATGGTTTTTTCTCTTCGCAAAGTAAAAATTCTCTACACAAGAGTTTGCTAATAGCTGTATAGAGACAACTTCTTTATGCAATAGGAAAAACATTTCTTTGGTTAGTTTTTAAACTCTTTCTCATTTAGAAATTTTGCAGATATAACTATATGGAATAACATTTGCACGTAACTAAGTAATTGTTGAAATACTACGTTATTAGCTAATACGGAGTTGATATATTTTTTTCATTATCCACAATGAAGAATGTGTGAAAGACAGAGTATGTCTGGAAGAACTGAGGTGCCAAAGTGACAATAAGTAATCTGGCTTAATACGTTTATTTTTTCATTTGTACATTCTAGCATAAGCAAAAAGGATAACCAGAGTGTCGAGAATGTAGAACAAAAAACCAATATGTTAGTAGGCAAAGCAACAAAATGACAGATTTACGACATGTCCTTAGATTGATTGTTATTTAGATAAACTATTATCTATATTTTTAATTATCTTGATCACTATCTAGATAAACTATTATCTAGATTTTTAATCGCCCCAATGCCTCCAATGCAATATTGACAACATACAACCAGACAAAGTGACAGTGAGAAATTTGACACAATCCATATTTGAATACAAAGGAATTACCATAATTGCTATAATAATGAAAATTGAATTAACAAAAAAATTCAACATTATTCCCAAATCACAGTTTAATCATCGTCATCGTTATCTAGATACATTGTTATCTAGTCTATATTTGCAATCATCCCAATGCCTTCGATGCAATATAGATGACTTACATCTAGCAGAAGTGACAGTAAGCAATCTAAAGCAACCCGTATCCGAATACAAAATATTTACCATCATTTCTATAATAATTTCAATTGTATCGAAAGAAAAAAACTAACGTTATTCCTGAATCACATGCTGGTAAGAAAAAAGGCATTATCTACTGAGACCACAAATTTTCCAACAAGTCATTTTTCGTTGGAATCCGAATATTTTTTTTTCAAATAAAACTAACCATAGGATTGTTTAAATCAATTTTTGATGGTAGAAATGAATTCAACACCATCAAAAACTTTTGGGGCACCCAAAGTCCTAAAGTTTGACAGCTATAACCTAGATTTCCCAAATCTTTACAAAATGTCCACTATTTTCCAGGAAAAATTGTGGCCTCGTTAGACTACTCTAAAAAACAAAAAAAACATGCAATTGGCCATTACAAATTATTGGGTATAAAAATGATATAACTAAAAAGCCTTGTGCTAACATAAATTGCTATAAATTTCAGAGGTGGCACATGTATGCTATTCTTTTCAAATTGAATTAAAAAATATTTCATGCACTTTCCACATATAAGTGTATCGATTTATATTTGCAAATAATAATAATAAAGCCAATATAATAATCATCTATCAAAAATGGCAAATCCCATGAATATGCCATAACTATAAAACAACAACAAAGAGAACGAACCTAGCAAAAGAACCGATAGATCAACGTAATAGAATAGTCCACAATTGCAACAAGGAAAATGTCACAACAATCACATGAGGAATAAATAAAGCCACACTATTAATTTTGAGAAAAGTTAAAGGAATAACTACAACGAAGAAGATTTTATATTGTTTACTGATATGCTATGATCCAATTGCACTAGGACGATCCGAAGAGAAGACGTATGATTACGAGGAGGCCCTACTTGATCGTAATGTTTTGTGTCGACAATATGGGAAAATGATGCACTGTCAATGCACCAGAAATGATGCACTTGATATTAATGGTGATAGCATATGCCCATATTATCAACACATAACATTATAATCAACAAAATGAACAATTTTGTCAATGATCCATCAACACATAACATTATAATTCACAAAATGAAAAATATAGTTAATGATCCATCATATTGATTAAATGGAAGTAATTTTAGGAAATTGAACCTTATTAATGAGGAATAGTTTCTATGTTATTCAAAACTAAATAATGTTGTTTCTTATTTAATGTTTATTAAAGTCCTTAATGCAATAAATTAATGTTGCTTATTTAAAAGAAAATAGTAAGGTTTCTTATTTAATGTTTATTAGACTTTCTGTATCCCCAATGAAACCTATCCGCACACTGAAATCTATCTGTAGGAAACTTTCCACCTAAGCACAAATGTCAATGAACACCTCTTGTAGACCAAATGCAGTTTCCACACTCTAGTGAAAGCTTTGTTTATGGTTATCTATGTGTAAATAGGCATATGGGAAAAACTGTATAGCAAATCCATTATGCAGAGGAAGCTTTCAATATTTCCTCATGCGGACCTCCGCATTTCACACAATCACACACCTTCCACATAATTCATGTATGTTTGCACTCATAAACAATTTTTGTAATCACAATATTTACAATTTTTTTTTTTTTCATGTCAACACTTATAAACAATGTCGGTCCCCACTACTATGTTATTAGCTTACTTTAGGAGGAATTGTAAAAGTGCAGACATTAGTGATTTTTCCTCACCCACACATAATCAACATCTTTTTCACTAAAGACTTTGCTAATTAACTGATTAAAGGTTGTGTTATCATAATGAAAGCTCTCCACTTCCATAAGATTTTTCTTTCTGCACAGTTCGTAGACATTATTATTATTATTGTTATATATTATTGGTAATATTTTAATTCTAAATATTTCTAAATAATTTACTAAACGTTGTACCAAGAGTGGAGAAAAATCTGTAGAATGAAATATATCCGAAGCAAGAAAATTGAATCATATATTTTATTGTAGAAAACACAAACTAGAAAAGACTTACCTTAATCAATTTGTATACTAATCAAATTTGCATATATGTAATAAGCAAATGTGAAATATCACTACATCACAAATTAAAGTTATAAAGTTCCCTTTGCACCTTCATTCTCTCGCACATGTCATTCTGCACACATCCTTGATTCCGCACAACTAAATTTGTAAAAGTTTTAAATAAAATAGTTTAAAATTAATTTTTTGTTTGCACCCCCATTCTTGCGTATATTACCCATCCTCTGCACAGTAAAATCTCCGCACAAGTAAAGCTTCACAAAAGGAAACATAGTAATACTAATTCAAATTTTGTTCATAGTTAAATTAATTACGCATTAATGACATAAATTTCCTTTTTCACCCCCATTTTCTCGCTATGTGCCGTCCTTCGCATGTCCTTTGGAAAATGAACATTTACATTGTGCGCACTCAAAGCCGACATTAGCGGAAAAGACAAAGGCTTAAAATAAAGGAAATTTAGATTAACAGTATATTTACATTGCTAGAGTGACTCTGCAAACATAGCGTCAGGGATTAGAACTGTAATTCACCAGGTTTATTAGCAAGTGTAATGCGAATTGAAGTTTATGGAGCGTGATTATGAAGTTGCAGAACAAGAGTTAAATACTTCTTTAGCTAGAATATTCGGTGCTCTAGAATTTCTCATCGATTTGGTCTCAAAACATGGTGAAATGACTCAATTTGAAGCATGGGTCCATATCAACCTTCTAAATCAGAAAATGGAAATATTGGAATTGAAGATGGAGCGACTACAATTGGAAAACGGAACATTGATTTTTCATTTGGATAATTTGGCTCACGCAGAGGATGCCAATGTTGAGGAGGATGCTAATGAAAGAGATGATGATATCATGGCCATTGCCAAGGTTCCCCCCTTCTAAGCTTGAACCAGAAGTTAATGAAGCACATGTCACTTCTGATATCGAGGATATGTAGTAATTTAGATAACTACTAGTTTTTCTTTTCATTAATAAAGAAAATAAGTTTAGAATAGATTCTATAGCCCAATTTTGAACTGTGTCAATCCTTTTCAATTTTGAACATTAGAACAATAAATTTTGGATGAATTTGAAAATAACAAAATTAATCTCCATGCATGACATTTATCTGTATTTCTCTATTTAATTTGTTTCTTATACCCTACGTCAAAGTAAATCATTCCAATATAACACAAATGCATATGTGCGACATTCCACAGCGAATTCATTGTGCACAAAAATCTCACAGATTAATATTAATAGTTTAACATTAATTTCCTTATGCACCACCTGTTCTCTTGCACAAACCCCATCCTCTTCATAGTAAAAGCTCCGCACAATGAAAATTAACAATATTAATTATTATGTTCTCTCACACATATCCTGTCCTCTGCAAATATTCATAGCTCTAAAACTAGAGCTCTACGCAACTGCTCTCCTACACATACTCGTCTCTTTGCACAAGGAAAGATTTTTAACAATAATTCCATCCTTGCTGAATAAAGTGCCCTATACACCCTCGTTCTCTTGTACATACCCTGTTCTACGCATAGTAAAATATTTGCATAAAAAAACATAATAATATTCCCCTTTCTCCTGCAAAAACCCCATTCTCCATAAACATTCATACGATATATGATATACAATCTGGAAATTTGTAAAAGTATCTCTACACAATGAAAGATTAAGTGGAGATTTGTGTATTCCCCCCCCCCCCCCAAAGGATCCGCAACCGCGTTAGTTTTGTTATCCTTGGGAAGAGTAGTACCATAAAAGTGTCAGTGTCAATGTAAGTGTCAGACAGTCATCGACAGAATGACTACTTAGAAAATTAGTTTTTATTTATTTATTTTTAAATCAATTGTCAAGCACTGACAAATACCAAAAATAAAATGCTCTCCACTAGGGGAATTATATCTCATTAGAAGTTGTTAGGTCAATCAAAAATTAGAAATAAGATTTCTAGAAAATTAGAGAATTATTTTTGAATTTATGGAAGATAGGAATATTTAACATTTTACCAAACCTTTGGTTAAAATTGCAAATAAACAACAAAATAATGCATGGTCAATGCATTTTGACTGCGACTGAATGTTATAGGCCATGGTAAGGAAGTGACTAATAAGACTAAATACATATAAAATAAACTGTAAAAAGGGTGTTATAGCTTAAAATTTTATATCAATTTATGTGAAATCCAAGTAGATAAGATCTATACAAATTATCTTAATGAGAGATGTTACAAATGATAAGTTTTGGACAAACTAGACATAACTCAATATTTGAATATCCAAATTTTGTAAGAACAAATGCATTTAAAATATGACATAGCACATATTAACCTTCATAGAGATTGAAGTAGAAATCTTAAAGATATATGCCATAGCATATATTAACCTTCATAAAAATTGGAGCATAAATCTTAAAGATATAACTACTATATGGTTTATTTGTAAAGTCTCTATAAAGAAGTCTAAATAATAAATCAAATAAAATCTTGAATAAATCTTGATTGCCATATCCAATCTAGGTTATTCAAAAAGAAACTAGAGGAGGTGATTGTCAGGCGGAAAGAGTCAATTTTGCGGACAAAACCAACCTCCCTAGAAGCTTAAGGCTTTCTAGTGAAAAACAAGACAATTAAGAACAATCCTTCTCTAAATATGCATTTACCATATAAGAAATCAAGTGTTTAGATCCTACCTGTAGTCCAACGTTGTTGTAGTAGTCCAGCCTCGTCGATCCGAATGAGCTCCTCCTTCTCTCCGAAACCTGCATTCACTAACAATCAAACGTGATTAAATAGCACCTGAATATCTCATAAAATAAAACATATTCAACATACAGACCAAGGAGTATATGAAACAACTCATTAATAACAAATTGTTGAGAAGAATGGACTTATTTGTATTAATAGGAAACAAAAGAAACCATTACAACCTGAGCCTTCATGTTGTGCAAGTTCCTCCCAGGGTCCAGCAAGAGTTTTCCTTTACTTTGATAAGCTCACCCACTTCCAAATGAAACAAGAAAGGATGGGAATCTCTCCTCACAAGCTTCTACAAGGAAGTCCTAATTCCAGCAGCATCTACCTCTTAGGAATATTCAGCTTTCAACCTCCCCTCTTCTGGCCCAATGCCTGTATTTATAGTGCTCTAGAGGAAGTTAATCAGGTCCACCATCAATGGGAAAAGCTCCTCTTTGGATGGGATAGCTCCCCTCTTGATGGGATAAGTTCCTCTTTCATAGGAATACATGAACCATCTGGAGGTGCTCAATACACGTCGAACAAGCTTCTAGAATGCTCTAGAAATGACCACAAGTAACTTTTTTAAGATGAAACTCGCGCCTTTTGACCTTTACAGGGGTACGCACCCACCTCTTTACATACAGAGCGTACAAGTACGCAGGTATTGTGAACTTGGGTTGCGTACACACAGGTAAGGCTGAGAGAAACTGCGTACCCAGAGATAAATAGATTTTTAAAGACTTTATCTCTTTCTTGAAGTTTGACATGGAGAGCAGAGGTATGAGACTTGCCAAGGAGGATAGTATGACAGTTTGATGGAGCCATACTAACTGCAAATAGTCATGGTGACAAACTTTAGTGTAACAGATTGCCCCTTAAAGTGCGAAGCCTGTAATAGATTAGGGTTTTATATCATCTAGGAAGGGTGAAGTACTTTATCATTTCAAGGATTATCTTGTGGAGAGCCCAGTCAGAACCTGCAATTTTCAACACAAAATACATGTATAAAATTATATCATCGCTGAGGTAGGCATTCCCATACTTAGATCAAAAACCTTTAACTAACAGACTAACTACTGCTCTGATGCAGGAATGATTTCGCAGTACATCATAATCATAGGCTCATGTAGACAAAGTATGGACGCAACCATCTGTTTATAATTGGTCTACTATATAATGAATACAAAACTCCTCTTAGCCTGGATGGTGGAAACTAGATCCAGGGTCTTCATTTCTACTTCCCGAAATGGTACGATTCTAGCCATGCGAATAAATGAGTCGATGTCGAACATGGTAGAAACCACTTGATTACCAGTCGATGATGTAAACTGTTAACAAGTGTGAGAGAGACAACCAGTGATGTCAATGGTTCTCAAAGTACCCAGTACAATCCATGAGATGTGAATGAATGAGTCGATGTCGAACATTTCACGGAGTCCTTCGATCGAAAGTCAATGATGTAAACTATCGTCAAAGGCGAGAAACCTACCATTGATGCAAGCAGACTTCAAGGTACTGATGATTTCTAAGTTAACTCTCTAGATAATGTGCTGATGTCGATAGAAAGTGACCCGTCGCAGGCAAGCCCACAACACGAAATCATAGTTCAAGTTGAAGAAATGTTGCTATAAGGATTGACTCAAGGATGATAAAATGGATGATAGATATTTTGCAGTTGAATGTTTTGTTTGCAGACCTCTTGAACACATAACAACACAACAGATGGCTTGGTGACGAATGACTCAAAGTTAATACCCGGAACCTGGCTGAAGAATTTCAATGTGGTTTGAT
>APFE030119637.1:0-12046 GCA_000404065.3 Pinus taeda | reverse complement strand
TTGGATGTGATGGTTTTTGGTACATGGTATTGGATGTGATGGTTTTCATTCCATGGTGTTGAATGCTTCAAAATGTATAAATATGTATTGTAACATTGAAAGGAACATAATGAAAAATCAAGTTGGTAGTCCCGGTTTTGGGATCCATGGGAAAATCTATGTGTATATGTGTTTTATGTGTTATGGTCTCACATTGTTTATTTTCTGTGTTTTAGAATTCGTATGCAGGTAATTTATGTATGAGGTTAAAAACAACATTTGGTATCAGAGTTGTTTTGGCTTCAAGGGGATGGCTTTGTTACTGAGGGGTTTTGCTTGGGCCTGTGGTAGACCTTGTTTAGTGGGAGATCTGCGAGATCGATTTCGTGGTGAAAGAAGATGGCGAGTAGTGGAAGGATAGAGATTGAGAAATTTAATGGTTAGAGTTCCGAGTTGTGGAAACTCAAGATGGAGGTTCTGTTGGTGGATAAAGATCAGTGGATCATGGTAGATCCGGGTACCAAACCAACAGGAGTGTCCAATGAAGAATGGAAGAAGTTGGATTGGAAGGCATATAGCACAATACGATTGTGTGTCTTAGATTCAGTATTGCTGAATGTATAAGGGGAAGCTACGACAAAGGCTTTGTGGGATAAGTTAAGGACTGTCTACCAATCTAAGTCTCTGGTGAATAAACTGCTTCGGTGGAAAAAGCTGTATAACTTGAGCATGAAAGATGGAGACTCGGTGACAGAGCATCTAAACGAATTTAATACTGTGGTAAGTCAGTTAGCACCTGTTGATATTAAAATTTAAGATGAAGATAAGTGCATCAGTTTGTTGCGTTCTCTACCAGATTCGTGGGATAGTCTAGTTATTGCAATAGGTAACAATGTAACTGCCTTGCAGTTTGACGAAATAGTCTCATCCTTGCTGATGGAGGAGATGGGACAGAAAAATATGGAGAGTCGGAACGATGATGCCTTGTCTATATGAGGATGTCCTAAAATAGAAACAAAAATAAGTCATCGAGTGTGAGATCTAAATCTAGAGGGAGATCTAAATCTCCAAGAAAACATGTAAAGGTGGTGTGCTGGAAATGTAGAAAGGAAGGGCACTACAAAAGGGACTGTAAATCTAAAGCTCCTCATAAAGGAAAGGGATTTGATCATGCTCCTTCTGCAGAGGTGAAAACCACCTCAGATGAAGGTGGGGATATGTACTTGGCTTCTTTAGGTACACATGTAGATCATGAGGCATGGTTGATTAACTGAGGTGCATCCTTTCACTTCACTCCCCATAGAGACTGGTTCTATGAGTATGAGAAATACGATGGTGGTGATGTCTTCATAGGAGATGATAGGAAGGCTAGAATCATTGGTCGTGGAAAAGTAAAGTTGAAGTTGCAAGGTGGAATGGCTAGAACACTTCAGGGTGTTCTGCATATTCCTGCATTGGCTATAAATCTGACTTTTGTAAGCATGCTGGATGATGTAGGTGTAAAAACAGTGTCCGAGAAGGATACCTGCAAAATGGTTCGGGGAGCACCGGTATTGATGCGGGGAGTTCGAATTGGAACTTTGTATAAGCTGCAAGGTAGCACTATTACTGATAGGTCTTTGGAGAGAAGATCATGTTGTGGCATTAAAGGCTTGGACATATTGGAGAGAAGGGCCTTCGAATACTTCATGGTAAAGGTATGGTTAATATCCTTGGATTTTGAGTCTGTGAAAAAATGTGTATATGGAAACAAAATCGGCGGTGAGTTCCCCTCTAGTATAAGAGGGTGAAATAGATATTAGAAGCTTTGCATAGTGATGTGTTTGACCTGTGAAGGTTCCATCACAGTAAGTCTATGTACTATGTATCATTTATAGTGACTTCTAGGAATACATGGATATATTTCCTTAAGAAGAAATCTGAAGTCTTTGACAAGTTTAAAGAATTTAAGGCTCTCATGGAAGATCGGATAGAGAAGAAGATAAAGGTGTTGAGGACAGATAATGGTGGAGAATTTTGTAGCAAAGAATTTGAAGAATTCTGTAATAAGTGTGGTATAGCACGACAAAAGACCACTCCATATAGACCTTAGCAAAATTGAGTTATAGAAGAAATGAACAAGATGTTGATGGAAAGGGCAAGAAGCATGCTCAGTGGTTCCATGTTAGGACAATAATTTTGAGCAAAGGCGGTGGATACTGCATGTTACCTGGTCAACATGTCACCTTCATCAGCATTGGAGGACAAGCTCCACAAGAGGTATGGACTGGTAACAAACCCTCTCTTTCACATCTGAGGGTATTTGGATGTGATGCATATGTACATGTTCCAAAGGAGAAACGAACCAAGTTGGATAGTAAATTTGAAAAGTATATATTTATTGGGTATAAGGATGGTTTAAAGGGTTATAAGCTTTGGAATCCAGTAACAAGGAAGGTTGTGTACAACCAAGATGTGGTGTTTAGAGAGGTAAGATATGTTATTAAACATGAAATCCAACCAAAGGAACCTGAAAAGATAGAGTTTGAGCTAAAGGAGGAAGAATCAGACTCTACAGCAGAGGAGGAATCAGAAGATGAAGAGCCACAAACACCAGCTTTGAGAAGATTAGTTTGAGAAAGAAGGCAACCAGAAAGGTATAGTCCATATACTTTCTGTTCGAATTTTGCTTTGTCTGTTACTAATGATGATCCCAGAACTATGAAGGAAGCGGTGGATTTAGAGGGTAGAAAACTTTGGGAAGAGGCCATGGTTGATGAAATGGCATCTTTGCACAAAAATGAGGCTTGGGATATGGTAGAGTTGTCGACTGGAAGGAAACCCATTGGCAGCAAATGGCTGTTAAAAAAGAAGACAAATGCAGAAGGAAAAGTGGAGAAATACAAAGCTCAATTGGTAGCAAAAGGTTACTCCAAGGTGCCTTGAATTGATTTTGGTGATATTTTTTCTCTTGTCACCAAGGTAACTTCCATTATATTACTTTTATCTGTTGCTAGTGCTTTTGATTTTGAGGTTGAACAGATGGATGTGAAGACAACATTTCTTCATGGGGATCTTGAAGAGGAGATCTACATGAAACAACCTGAAGGCTTTGTAGTGAAGGGTAAGAAATAACTAGTATGTTAGTTAAAGAAGTCTCTGTATGGGTTAGAATAGTCACCAAGGATGTGGTATCAGAAATTTGATACATTTATATGGGGACTTGGCTTCACCAGAAGAAAATCAAATCATTGTGTGTATTTTAAACTAATTAGTGACCGTGTTATTTATCTAGTCTTGTATGTGGATGATATGTTGCTGGTTGGAAATGACAGAAATTATCCAAGATTTGACGACCCAATTGTCCTCCGAATTCAACATGAAATATATTGGTGCTGCAAACTATATTTTGGGCATGGAAATTAAGAGAGATCAAGCAAAGAGGAAGCTCTAGTTAAATCAGAGGATGTATGTTGGGACAGTACTACAAAGGTTTAATATGCAGGATAGTAAACCGGTGAAGGTTCCTATTCCTGTAGGTGTGAGTTTATCTATTGAATAATTTCCCAAGACATAAGAAGAGGAAGATGACATGTCCTGTGTTCCATATTCAAGTGCAGACGGTAGCGTGATATATGCAATGGTCTATACTAGAACAGAAAATGCACATGCAGTGGGAGTATTAAGCAGGTTTATGTCAAAACTAGGAAAGGAGCATTGGACAACAGTGAAGCGGGCTTTTAGGTATTTGCGTGGCAGTAGTGATTAGGGTTTGTGCTACCAAGGAAGACCAGGATTGAATAGATTATTGGATATTCATGGCTTTGTTGATGCAGGTTGAGTTGGAGATCTAGATCAAAGAATATATATAAGTGGGTATGTTCTTAAACTATTTGGAGGTACAGTCAGTTGGATGAGTAAGAAACAATCCGTAGTTTCACTATCAACTATAGAGGCAGAATACATGATAGCCACTGATGCACGCAAGGAAGTAGTTTGGTTGCAGAGATTGTGCTCAAGTAAGGCGTTAGTATAGGAAGCTATAAGAATACACTATGACAACCAAAGTGCAATTTTCTTGGCAAAGAACCCAGCATATCATTCAAAGACAAAGCACATTGATGTTAAGTATCACTTTGTGAGGAATATTATAGAAGACAAAAAGGTGTTGTTGGTAAAGGTGGACACTTTGAAGAATACTGCAGATGCATTGACAAAATACGTGAGCTCTGAGAAGTTCTCTTGGTGTAGAGATGCAATGGGCATTTCAGGGCCAGGAAAATGACTAAGCTCTCTTGTGGCCCCCCGTGGAAAGAAAACGACAAATGGGAGAATCTTGGATTGTGTTATATTCTTTCCATGTAGTTAACGGGGGGTTTTTTACCCTATGTTATGTTGGGAGGACCCACCTATGGTTTTGTGCATGATTTTCACACATGTTTTTTGGACGCGATGGTTTTCATTCCATGGTATTGGATGCTTCAGCATGCATAAATATATATTGTAACATTGAAAGAAACATATTGAAAAATCAAGCTGGTAGTCCCAGTTTTGGGATCTAGGGGAAAATCTTTGTGTATATGTGTTTTATGTGATATGATCTCGCATTGTTTATTTTCTGTGTTTTAGAATTCGAATGTAGGTAATTTCTGTATGGGGTTAAAACCAACATTATGAAAAACCCACATGAAAGTCATTGGAAAGAAGTTAAAAGAATACTTTGTTATGTTCGAGGTAAAGTTCAATTTGCAATTTGTTACAACACAGAAACATCTCCTTTATTGGTTGGTTTCATTGATTCTGATTGGGTTGGTGACCCTAATGATTGGAAGTCTATAGCAGGTTATGTGTTCACTCTTGGTTCAAGACCTATTACATGGGCTTGCAAGAAAAAAAGTGCCATTTCTATTTCTTCAGTAGAAGGAGAGTATCGTGCTATCGTAGAAGCTAGTAAGGAAGACCTGTGGCTTCGTCAGATCCTGTCAAAGTTTGGCTTTCATCAACAGTATCTGACTAAACTTTGGTTTGATAATCAAAGTGCCATTCAACTATGCAAAGTTCCAGTCCAACATCAGTGTAGCAAGCAAATTGAACTACACATGCACTTCATCATAAAACTCATTCACAACAATGTTCTTGAAGTGCAATATTGTTCAACAGATGATCAAGTTGCAAACATCTTTAGAAAGGCTCTCACAGAGGCGAAGTTTATTAAACTTCAATTTATGGTTGGAGTTTAGGAAGTTGTCAGTAAGGGAGGATAGGCTCTAATGCCTCCTTCCTTCTCCCATTGTGTCATATTTGTACATCCTTCAATCCTATCCAAAGTTGTTCTTAAGGGGGGATGTTAGGATATTCCGACACATAGGAAATAGTTAAGTATAACATGGTCTAGTGTAGAGTTAGGTAAAGTGTGTTTCTTTACTATGTACTTTTATAACTTAGAATCCGACGATCATGATATGTAGTGATCCGATAGTTCATTCCCTCCTCGGTATTATTGACACTTGATCTG
Source organism: Pinus taeda (assembly GCA_000404065.3). Lineage (NCBI taxonomy): Eukaryota > Viridiplantae > Streptophyta > Pinopsida > Pinales > Pinaceae > Pinus > Pinus taeda. Next base: position 6,573 of record APFE030119637.1, on the reverse strand, counting down.
TGGCTTAAAACCCGATTGGTCCATGATCTCTATTTAAAGAGCATGGAGGGTCATTTGTAGTGTAACCATTCATGAGAGAAGCTTATGTAAATTTTCATTTTTTTTATTAATAAATTTCCTGAAGTGGCCGTGTTGGCTTAGGCCATGGACTGTTTCCCTCTTTGATGGTTTTAACCACGTCAACAATACTGGTGTATTGATCTATGATATGTTTGTGAGTGGTGCCCTTTGATGTTCTATCTAAAGAACTTACCTTGTAAATTCCTACACAAGATTTATGTTCCAAGGTTAACACGAGAAAAAAAAAAAAGTTAGGACAATTAGATCCAAAATTATCCATAATGATATATGGAAGTGAAATTTATAACTTATAACCTTAATATTAAAAGAAACATAGCCTATCCTATCCTTCTCATCAATTCAAGTTTTTCCGCACTTGGAATATGGTCATGACTAGTTATTTAATATATCAAAGAGATTAAACAACATGGTGGATAATAGGCTTCCTAAAATAACTTCAAACTCTAACCAAAAGAGGGATGACTTAAGGTCCACTAGCTATAAAATAAGAGATCAATTTGCAAAACTATTAAAAAAGAGATGATTTTGCAAAATAAGGATAATATTAAAATTATTGTTAAGAAGATATTATCATGTTTACCATAAAAAAGAAAATTGAGATATTATAGCGAGTTGATGGACCCAATTATATATTGCTTAAATAAGAAAAAAAATCATAATAATTCCAAAAACACCATATGATTACGGTTTCCATAGAAATTCAAGAATATTGGTAAAAGTGGATAGGCATCAATATTATAGGGAGTTGATGGACCGAATTATATATTGCTAAAATAAGAACAAATTTTCATGTTAATTCCCAAAACACCATATGACTACGGTTTCCGTACAAGTAAAACAGTGTTAAAAGTGGATAGGCATATGCCAATTGAGTTAGACCAACTAAACTCCACTTATTTTCATTTTAATCCTTACCATAATGTATAGGATTTTTCTTAATGGTTACTACACGACCAAAACTTTAAATTATAAATTTTATATTATTCTTTTATTCTTTTATGTTAATGATAACCTTCCCACGTCTACCACCCAAAGAAATTAATATTATTATAGACTAATCATAATTTTGAATTTGCATGATAAGTGCTCCAACTTACTTTTTAGCTACAATCCAGTCTAATTATAGAATCATGAGTAAAAACCCATCCTGATGCCATGAGACTTTAAGATGATCATGTGAATTCTAATCAGAGAATCATAGATAAAAACCCATCCTCAAGACATGAGGATTTAAGATCATGTAAATTGATTGATTGATTGAATTCCATGTATCTAGTGGGAGTGAAGTTGTTAATATTCTAGCAAGTTTAAAATTGGAAAATGAGGATGACAATTTAATGGGTTTCTACTATTCAATTTTGAAGCTCCTTCTAATTCTAAAATATACATAACTCTTGGGTAACAATAGTCTATCATTTTTATAAGAGTAAGACTTTTGAATATGAAAAATATTCTATTATATTATCTAGCTTATACTCATATTACATTTAAATTTCAAAATATTTTTCACACTACTGAACCTTTTTCACTTTATGACTCAACAAAACTATAATAATCTTAAAATATTATTTTAAATTTTACCAAAATATATCATATGTCATCTCAGATGAAATTAATGATCATGTTGAAAATGCAACAAGATGATGGAGATTAGTGAAAAGAAGTCGCCTTCACTAAGTGGGCCCACATGCTATTTTTGGCGCAAAGTCTATTTTTAGACATATGGATCATGGTCTATGAGTTGTAGAATGCTATTTATGGATGATTGGTCATGTTGGTAAAATAGGACCTTATTTTTAGACATATGGGCGGAGTCTATTTTTAGACTGTCAGTCAAAAAATAGAACAGTCGAATATTATTAGCTCTTAATAATATTTGGACTATAAACATTATCTTATCCTCTTGCAGCACTTCAGTTCGAGCTATGGATGTGGCACATGCAACTGCCAGAAGGAAATATGCTTTTTGTATGGGTTAGCTGAGCTATTGCATGATTGACTTCAGTTAGAACTCAAGTGAATGAGTTTGGTGGAGTTGATTGAGGAGTTGATTGACTTAGTTGAACTAGTTGTATTTAGTCTAACTGACAAATACACTAGTGATGACTGGTGTGAACTAATTATTAATTAATTCACTAATTATTAACTCATAAGTCAACTAAATAATACATCAGTTAACTTAGTGCATGGACAATTCAGTGGAGACAAGTGTTAGAGGTGGGTGAAAGGGTGAGACTACTATCAGTTGTGACTATAACTGTGCATGAGATTTGCATAATCATTAAGATTGTGTAGTAAAAGCCAAAGGGAATTCGAACTTGGATTGCGTAGTGGAGGCACGCAAAGAATGGAGGAGATTTGAACCCGTGACTTGTTGAGATCTGAGCTAGTTTGTGTGTAGCATGTGGAAATAGTACTAAGTACTTGTGAGGAGTATTGTACTATGTGTTGTTACATGTTCTCTATCATTATAATATACAGATAGTTGGGGGTTTTCAACTATATGCTTTCCCCATTACATACTATGTTGATATGTGTGATTGATGTCTCCATTACATACTATGTTGATATGTGTGATTGATGTTTCAATGTGCGCATGCGATTGTTTTTTTATTCCGCAAATTGATGATCAATGGTAGAGGAGGTTATGTATTATGCATGCATTCCGCAAATAGTGTATAATTAGGATAATCTCTATGAATAAGTGTTATATTATTCAAATTTCTATAGATAATTATTTTCTAGTTTGTTTTGGTAGTAAGCACCCACAGGGGATTTGACAGTGACCTATTGCAAGAAATGCCTTAACAATACACCCATTCATCATTAATCCAAAGTCTCGTGGGCTATCATTATTATCATTTTATCCTAATAATAATATAAAAAAAATTAAATACCATTAATACAACAATATATTGTTATAAAGATAAAACTAAATGGAAAATATCAGCAATACATTTTTATAAAGATAAAAATGTATTAAACTTAAGTAAATTTTAAATTTTGTATGTTGTTTTATGTAATTTTGGCAATGTTTCTCTCAGAGTGACACTGTCAAAAAAAATATAAATATTACTAACCCAACCAACTTTGCAAAACTTATAAAAGTAGAACTTTGTTAGTTATGTGGTTTATATTTGTTAAATCTTAGCATCGTGATAGCTTGAGATGGATGGATGGATGGATAAGAGTGTTCGTAAATTTTAAATTTATGTAAATCTGTGTGGTTTATATTTTTTAAATCTTAGCATCTTGAGATGGATGGATGGCTAAGAATGTACGTAAATTTTAAATTTACGGAAATTTGTCACATGAATATAGTTTGTGTGGTGGGTATAATTTGTGATTTTCTTTTAACTAAATTATCTAACTTAATTAGATGAAATAGGAAATAGATATTGTTCCCGTTCTAAGCTAGTACTAAGATTGAATGATATTAAATATTTATCATGCCAGTACACTTTAAACGAACACGATAATAATTTTCCGTCTAAACACACCATCTTCAAACATCTAACAAGACAGTGATTTACTTTATAAACAAATCATTAAACACGATTTCATTGTTGTTACACAGTTTTGAAAATTTGGAGATCTGTGTAAAAGATTCCAAAGTTGGCGATTTACTATATAAACACACCATCAAACACACGACTTGATTGCTGTTACAAACAGTTTTGAAAAATTGGAAATCTCTGTAGACGATTCGACAGTTTTGAAAAATTGGAAATCTCTGTAGACTGTCCATGCAAACGTACAAGTTCATAGTGGCCAGCAACGCACCGACATTCTAACGCCTCGGGCCTCTTGAAACATGAGAGCAAAGCTGCAGCATGGCCTACGGGTGGACTATTCTACGCTTTTCCCAGCATCCTTATTCGTCTTTTCTGCTGCCCTGAGACTAATCCAGCTCATCACCATCTTTAACTTTTTGTTTTATCATTTTGTCAACTATTGTGTAGCCATCGTCCAAGACTTCATAACTCACATACAGACACAAACCTTTGTCACTGTATACTGTTGCATTCTCATGGGTCTTGAACATGTAATTAACCTATCTGGTTACTTTGTATTCTGGTTACTTTGTATTCTGCCGACACAAAACACACTGCTACATCAATGTAGATACATTATAATCTTCTATCTGAAAGTACATTCACAAAAAATGAAACATGAGAATGTTTAGCATTCAAATAATTAGAACTTTCAGTGTAAAGGATAATTTTTGTGGTTGAGATTTAAGGCGATAATTTGGTTTAAATCTTGATATTTTTATTTGTTTTTATTTAATTTATGGTTTCTAGATCCAATTCAGGATGATAATTGTGGTTGAGTAATTACTGTGGTTCGGAGTTTGTTTAAATTTTGAATATTAATTTTTTTTTCTAATGGAATTTAGGATGATAATCTTGTTTATGCTAAATTTTAATTTTGATTATATTATTTATTACATTTGAGTATAAGTTTGTGTGATTGATATGGTTGATAATTTTTTTTTTTGAAAAAATCACATATATAATTTAGTGCTAGGTCTTTAGAGCCACATAAAGTGATTAATTATTAAGACTAATAGATTAGCCTACTCTCAGGCAGAATTAGGGAGTCTTTTCTTGAGAGCACATAAATTTCAAATGTTATGTAGAACTATTCTAAGTTTTGTAGTTTTCTTTTTAAGAAGTTAGCGAAAATTTGTCATAGAGTAATTTTTTATTGTTTAAAATGTGTTTCTGAATACACAAATATATTTAACTCCCTATAAACCTAAAACCCATAGATCATTCAGAGTCACAACTCAAACTTGTAATTCCAACAAATCCTTGGCTAAATTTAGAGTAAATTTAACTGTTTTTGTAAACAACTCCAAAACTTGTAACAGTTTGACTACTAAAATTTTATTATAAATATAAATTTTTTAATTTATGTCAGTTGTTGTTTTCGTTTGCTTTTCTCAAAAAATATTTCAACCCCAAATCTCATGTTTACATCACAATCAGATCCAGCCACTTTACAACTTATATCAATTATTTTTATCTTTTATTCAATAAAATTAAATTACTTAAAAAATTGTTTTTTAAAGTATAATATTCTAGAAAAATTTAAACTTTTTTTTTTTTAAATATGTTAGTGGTTTTTTCTTATTAACTCCATTAAAAAGATTTTAAACTTTAAACCTCATTATTTACCTATAATTAATATCTCTCTAATTAAAAGTTAATATCAGTTATTTTCATCTCTTTGTTCAATAAAATTAAAACTACATCATACTTCCTATCTTATCTCCCTACATAAAAGCTCATATCAATTATTTTCTTTTTATTCAATAAAATTTTAAAAAATGATGTTCCTTGAGAAGAATAATTATCCTCGAGAATTATTGTTATAATAGTATGAAAGTAAGTTTAAAGAATCCTACCGGGCACACCAACCAACCATTTTCTTAGGTAATTCTGCTAATATATAAAACCATTTGCAGAAAGTAACATAATCGGTTACATAAAAACTTTACACTTTCTATTTATATTCTAAGCTGTTGTCTATTTCCTCGCTTTATATGTTGCACATTGTTTGAGATCAGAAATATATAACAGAAATTTACGGCCATCTGAGCATGAACCATCCATTGAACAGTACTTTTTAAGTTGATGTGTTTATTCTGTTTTTGTTTTTTATTTTTTATTTATTAAAAATGGATTAGTGATAATATTTTAATTTTTCATTCTCTCTTGAGGAGGAATAGTTACCATATCCAGAATAATAGTGAAACAAAAACTAATACTCCCTCCATTTACTCGTGAATTTTTATTTTTACAATTTAAATAATTTATATTTTATTTTTTCAATCCCTCTTTAGGGGAATAGTTACATTTTTTCAATCCCTCTTTAGGGGAATAGTTACAATATCCAGAATAATAGTACAACAGAAAACTAATACTACTTAAATTACTCGTGGAATTTTATTTTTACAATGTTATATAAATTATTTTATTTTTACTTGGTATATTTATTTTGGATAATTTTTTTTATATATAATTTTGTAATTAAATATAGATAAGTTTAGCCCATCAACATGTGTGGGTTTGATCTCATCAAGTTATTCTGAGTTCTTTTATTTTATTCCTCAAATTGAGTAATAGGTGCTATGGAGCATGCAAGACTATTTTTGTCCAATGGTATCGTGGAACATGCGGGGTTATTCCTACTAGATCTTTAATCTCTATTCACTCAAATTGCACTATGGATATCAGGTAGGCCACTATGGATATCAGGTAGCCCTTGATAGAGCATATGTAATATGTTAAATATAGCCATATTACATGACCCATCACTAACAATACTAAAAAAAGAAAAGGTTGACATGTGCAGGGAAGATGTTGTACTAAAAAAAGAAAAGGTTGACATGTGCAGGGAAGATGTTGTTGTTGATTATTGATAATAATTGAGTTTTTTGTTAGTGGTTAATTGTTGATGAATTGTACCTTGGTAAAATAAGAT
>APFE030119635.1:393581-410704 GCA_000404065.3 Pinus taeda | reverse complement strand
CTCAAGCTGCAAAAACTCAATATTCTCATGTGCAGTTTGCAGAGAGGTTTGGATGTCAAAGAGAATTTCTTTGTTAACTTTGACCATCTCATCAACAGTGGAATGAATTAAGATATTCAATAACTTTAATGTATCTTCAAGTTTGGCCATTTTTCTTCAATGTCACTTAAAAAAAACACAATTGAGGCAACAGTGAGAGAAAAATAATATTGTACTCTTACTACAAGATTTCTTCAATGCAATATTATCTGCTGCTGATGGTAGTTGCGCAGGACAAAACTTCTATACATACAATGACTTCATCAATGCCACCAATGCCTTTTCTAGCTTTGGCACAACTGAGACCTCTGATGACAACAAAAGAGAACTAGCTAAGTTGCTCACGAGACTGGCAAAGTTGTTTTCGGGAACTGAATTGACCAGCGCTCACTATTCTGGCCCTTCAAAAATTCAACATTTTGCTGGACCTCCATTACTTGAAATTTTTATCAAATAGAAAGGTTGGTGCATAAAGATTTGACCGGCGCTTACAACTCACACTTGCACAAATTTCTATTCAAAGGATTTCAGTAGCAAGGTATAGATATTTTGATATTCAACTATTTGTTTTTACAGGCCATCCTTATGAGAAATTTTCAGGCAAGCTTGGACACCGCCGGTATCGTGGAAATCCTCAGAAGTAGTTGCCAAATCGGCAAAAAAATGGCAAATTATATCGTATGAATTCCTCTAGCTACTAATTTTTACTGGTACAAAGTTTGGTGCCAGAGATTGTATGAAGAAAGCCTTGGTTTGCAGGAAGTACAGTTCACAAGGCGAAGGGCGGTATTTTTTCGTGCTACGTAATCTTTGAATTTAATGAAATCTGTTGAACTCGATCAGTTTAGTACCATGTAAGATCGCCCCTTCATGAAAATGATCCAAAATTAATACACAGGATGACCCATTCATCAAGATCTTCGGCAACGTCCAACAAAATCGCAGTGGGAATGGAATGAGGGATTGTCCTTCCGTGACCCGACATCCATTAGCAATGCCTCAAATCAGTAGGAGTTTAACACACAGTCGCTTGTGAAACAACAGCGCAGAAATAATTCCATGCATATCCACATGAACTCAATGCACGTTAGAATATTTATCAATGTTAATATACCATATAAATTCAGTATTAATATTAATGGAAGGCGTGGTGCTCAAGTGGTATGAGAGAATAGGAATGTTGTATTCTGGAACCAAAGCACTAAATAGACATCTGCCTCAAATGAGAATACAAGGGCATTCCTAGCTGTTTGCACATCAACTCCACGTGCTTGAAAATAGAAAAGCTGATCCTCTTCAAGATCACTTATTGCAGCCCCATGAGAACACTTGACATCGTCAGTGACAACCTGTAGATTAGGCTTCACATTCACAGTAGCACGAGGTGCAAGAAGCAAACTCCGGCTAAGTTGGCCTGCATCCGTAAGCTATGCATGCCTGTTCACCTTGACATTACCATCAAAGACAGCATGCGCAGAGGGATGTGTCACAATGCACTTATGGAGCTGCCTGCTATAGCCTCTTGGATGGTTTAAAATAATCTTGCTATGTAGATCTTGTGTTTGGTTTTCACCTGCCAAGTGAAAAGTAGATACCTCTGTCACTGTATCAGGGCCTAATTGTTGAATCTGTAGATTATGCCTAAAGACATTGAATTCAGAGACTCATCGAGAAATGCAGAGAGCAATGGTCAGTAGGGAAAGCAGTAGCATCACTAACAAACAAGCCTTCAACTTCCCACATTTTTCCATTATTATGGACACAAGAAGTTGCACGATCCATTCCCATCTGATGCGCAGAGACAAAGGGAGACCAACCTATATTGTTGTCACGAACGTCCTTCCAGTATTTATCTATCTCATCTGACCCTTCAATATTCAACACGCGGTCGTTATGATGCATTCAACCTCGGTGGCACCTGCAACAAGAGGATTCTGCGCGCCTCACCAAACTCGGTGTCCTCGAATCGGTATATTATTTTTTAAAACGACGAATCTGCTCCATTATAACGTCAGGGTAAATACAGTACCATCCCAGCACTTCCGATGAGTTGTTCAAGAACTGAAATCTCTGCCGAGGGGAACGAACAAGCAAGGGTTATGAGAAACCCTTACAATCTCAAATCCGCTGTGTGTTTATCCCTTCTCACGAGGAACAATCAAGAAAATCCAACAACCTGCGCGGTCTTATCTTTCCATGTTTTCCATGGGAGTACATTTTGATTCTAGGAAATGACAGGAATTTATGGGAGAGAGCGTTTCGATTCCAGAACTGACAGAATGTTTTGATTACAGCGGCCACGGAATGGTCTCCAGCGGAGAGTTCTGGTGGTGCAGTATGGAGTAACAGTCACTCTAGTTGTTGACAGGCTATAATGAGGTGCAGAGAGGGTGGCAGATCTGAGGATGAGGGAAAACGCCGATTTTTTATTTTATTTGGGGAGAATGGGCAGAGGTGCAAGACTCGCATTCATACCAAAACGCATTCAACTTCATAACGTATTCAAACAGCCGCATTCAATTTCTAATTCATAACGTATTCAAACAACTGCATTCAATTTCATAATGCATTCAAACTTGAATCATACGCATACCAGGAGCTGTTGGCATATCTCTACAGTGGCACCGTCAGGACTCAGCACTAAAATAGGAAATGACAGTATGGATAGATGTGCAGTGTAGGTAATGAAGGCTAGGTCAACACTATTGAAGGCAACTCAGATCAGTTGCTCACAGAAAACAGGCCACACATCATGGCTCTGATACCATGTTAAACAGAGATGGTCAGGGAGAACATATATGAAAGATAAAGCATGCAATACATTTTTATTAACAATCTGATATACATTTATAGTACATTTGGTGACCATTGGGATTCACATCCCAAGGTCTCTTGGACTGCTTTGTCCATTCGGCTTCCACGCTAACCCTTTAGGATTTGGTGTCCAACAGAAATGAATAATCTTCTTTTTCTCCTCAAGGAAAAATCATAATTTCTATTAATGAACAAAATGGAAATTACATGTAGTAGATGTTGATATAGCATATCTATATGACTCTGAATCACTGATGTAGCTATCTAATTATAGTAGCTATGAGTTCCTACAATACATATACAATTTTTTTTATATATAAATATGTGTGTATCACTGCCATCAGTCGCCATGATACTTAATAGACATACACATTTTTAAAAATCATTGTATACAGAATAAGAAAAGTATAAACAGAGACACAAAAATGTTGATATGCTATTATTTTGTCTTTTCAATAACAATTCCTTGTCACCATTCCTAGCAAGGTCGATGAATGGACATTGATAATATTGATAGTGTTTTGTTCCATTTTATTCATGGATCAGCCACATTCCCAAATCTTGTTGTGTGCCTTCTTTGGATAGATGATCGACAATATCATTATGCTCCCTATATATATGGAAACATAAAATTTGTTCAAATTGTGTTGTTATCATAAGAGTATCGTCCAACCTATTTCTCAGTGTGTGTTTGTGACATGACAATGAGATGTTTGATTGACCCAGACAATGACAATTTTGGAGTCACCAAATACCTGAGTATGGCTACACCCTTTTTCAAAAGAATAAACAATCTAATAAGTTTCTTTTTTTTTTATAAGCATAGCAATACCTTTCATTCATTCATTTATAAATAGGAAGGTTATAAATTTATGGGATGTTTGGGGGTCTCAACTTTCCCAATGGGAAACCAGGTTTGTTGGCCATCAAATCACATTATAAGTCATCCAAAACATAAATAGTTTGAGTCTTTTTAGCCAAGCCTTATAAGATTTATAGTCTCGAAACCAACTAATAAACATTAGATTGAAAACATAAATGTTACCTGACATAAACAACAAAAGATAAGCCAAAAATGATAGTCATAGCTTTGACCCATTAATAATCCGACGATTCCATCGGAGCAGGATCTTTAGCACTTGATTCGGGTAATTCAAATTCTCGTAGACATGGGATATGTCACTCGATGTGGCCCAGTGGGCATTCTGATTCTACAACTAAGGTTGGATAAGTTGAAGCTCACTTTGAATGTCTTGTAGATTCGGCTTGTCCTCATTGTGCATTGTTGTGTTAGTGGTCGAAACCATTACTTTGGCCACTATGCACTTCAATAACCAGTAAACATGAATGGACTATATGAACATGGTGAGATGGCCATGGATGTACTTAGGGTCTGTGATTAGCTCCCCCCAGTCTTCACCTAGTGGTTCAAGCTCGTCTTGTGAATTAAACTCTGCCTCCTAGTTCGCAATCAATTGTTTCACTTGCGTTGGGGTCCCTTCATATTAAGCCTTGACTGTGTTTTGAAGATTCTCTGAATTTGTTTTTCAACCCATCTTCTATGAAATCCCTTACCATGCAGTCCCCTATTACGCAGTTGCTTGTCGAGCAGTCCCCTGCCACGCAGTGCCCCTCTACATTGTCCCTTGAGCTTGACCATATCTGCCAAGGTCAAGCCCCCTTTCTTCACCCTTCTCCTACTTTCTTGTGCTCAAGACCAAGCGCACTATATATAAGCTAGAAGTAAAGACACCGTAGGCAAACTTGGAATATAATTTGTACAAAGAACCACCTGAAAGACAAGCATTAACTTAATGAATGGCCAAAAAAACAAATGCAACGTCGGACAACACTGTGTCCCTTCAAAATTCCTCTTGAGCCAACAAGCATATATAATTAATAACCCTTCGATGGTGGGAGGTATCACTAGAATAAGAAATATGTCCCCCCATACCCCCTCTAAGCCCTGAGTTTGTAGACTTGGCCCTCATCATTTTATAAAACCTTTGCTCTCCATAGGGCTTGCCTCGACAATTTAGGCTTAAATCGGGAAACCCAATTATCAAAATGCAGAGAAAACATCATGATAAGAACCCAGAAACTAGTAAAAATGTCCATGTGAGAAAGAATATTTCCAAAAATATATAGAAATTGACATTACATAATTGATAAGGCCTATATTGCGAGTCACAAAAATTGCTAATTTAACTAGTGTTTTCTTTCCCCTCCGGGCACGAAGTTTATCCCGAGTAGTCACCTCCCACTGAGGATATAGAGATAACATTATAACATACCATACTTTATACACCAACCTCAAGCAGAGACTGGCAACAACTGGGTATTCCTCTTGCATTCTTGGCACCACAAACCTATAACCAACAAACTTAGGCTCCTTGATAAGGTGAGGACTCGAGTTTATACACCGAATAAATGGTCTTAATTCCAGCTTCGCTCCCGCTACCTGTAGGTGCCAAGGATTATCAAATTTCATGTCGCAGATTTGCCAAGATCTTTGACATTCGATATTATCACAGTGAATATCTATGTGAGTGTGCGGGGGTTACCACACACCATCCGAAACATTAAAAGCTTTCTTATGTCAATCAATCCCAAGTGGGCCTCGCGTTGTTTCACACCCTAATCGGGGGAACAATCCAATAAGTTTAAAATTGTATAATTTAGCATAATTATTTGTTCTGGGTCCAAACCCAAAACTCATCTTGAAATAGTGATCATTCTCCAAGTAAAGGAGTGTGCCACCTCCAATGTTGTTTTGAATTGAAGTTCTATCAAAATATGCCCAAGGTTTGAGGAATCGATAACTTCATTAAATATAGTACGTATTAAGATAGATTGTTCCATCTTTGGATTAAGATCATATATTGCCATAATCTGTGTTCCCATTTTCTCAGGTGTGAAAATTTGGTTATCAAATTTTTTTCCTATTCCTACTTATCCATATGGACTAGCAAACAAGAAGAGTGATGTTCAAAGTTTTTATGGTTTTAGTTCATTACACCATCCCTGCCATGCATTAGTGATCGTTGTGCCATGTCATTTTAATTGTATGTGTAAGACTTGGTAGATCAATTCCCATATCAAATTTTCGATTCAACATGATAGGAAAAGGTGATCAATCATTTCTTTGAAGCAGTTGCACAATGTGCACCATGATGACGCACAATGCGCACCATGATGGCGCTTGAAAATCTCTTTTTTTGAGGTTGTCTTATGTTGGAATTTTGTTTGTTAAAAGATACCATAATAAGATCCTTTCCTTTAGAGTGCTCTTCAATCTCCATAATAAATTCCACCACGAACAAGTATTTGTTGGCTTCTTGTGCTCATATGCAGCCATATAGCCTTATCTTGGATTGTAGATGCCCATTTTCGATTTTGCCCATACCAATTCATCCTTTTTTTCTGATATTCAAACATAGGAAATTATCTGAGCATTAGTATAATTTTCCCAAGTTTGTTGCCAATGAATCACGACGTGGAAACGAATAATCTTCTACTTATACATATGTATTAATACTTCTTATTTCAAATGTGCTGGGTAAAATCAACCTATTTTACCATAATAACCCTTCTAATTAAACGTGAGAAAATGTTTTGATGTGAATTTAATATTGTTTGAAATAGATTTCCAAATATCAATCTAAATGCTATGCACATAAAAAATACTTGTATCAAAATAATAAATTTCAATCAACATCGGTGTCAATATTAATATAATTAGTAATAAGAGTGAGACCATGATTATTCTAGCCCTCTAGGTGCACACACACACATTATCATGGCAGAGGTAAAATCCATGTAACATGGACAGACCATTGTTAACTCCATTTCATTTATGATAGATTTACGATCATTGAGAAATAATGACTACTTGTCCTTATGGTATGCCCCTTAGTTATATTTCATGAATGACCACTTATAACCTACCTTCATGGAAACATGTAACTTCTTGGATGAAGTACCATCTCCAATCCATTGCACTAAAGAAATTATTTATCGGCAAGAAGTAGGGATGTTGCTTCTCCTCTCCCAATCATACACATGACACATCCTTTCCATCAACTCTTACCTATGCATAAGTTTAATTAAAAAAATTGTATTCTTATCTCTACACATATCTTGAAATACATATCAAATTACACTGCTCAAAATAATTATATATTAAATCAATATATACAACACCTTACTGAATTAAAACATAATCCTTTAACCCTATCTATGTAGCTAGGCTCATTCTAAAGTCTACATACACATGTTTCTTTTGAATCTATCCCATTTAATGGATCATTAGCAACAGTGTAAAACCAAACAAATCAATTTCATAATGAAAATAAAATATACTTTTATTTTTAAAACAAATCATAAATTCATATCATTAATCATAATATTTAATAATTCATAAAATTGACCCATATCAAATAATTTTAATATATTCATTACTCATACATATTCATGGTATCATACACACATAGCAAACACAAAAAAAAATCATATAAAATTGATATGGTATAATATTCCTTTAATTATTTAAATGATTCTCACTCTTATAATTTTCCCCTAATGTATTGTTTAATGTTGTTACTTTTCAAATGAAGTTAGTTCCTTGAATAATGATTCCAACCTTCTTTAATTCATTTAATAAATTGCTAAGCTTACGTTTATCCACTCAATAAAAAATAATTTATTAATACAATTAGTGCCTGTCCTAATCTAGCATTAAATCATAAATTCATATCATTAATCATAATATTTAATAATTTATAATATTGACCCATATCAAATAATTTTAATATATTCATTACTCATACATATTCATCATATCATACACAAAAATTCATATAAAATTGATATTGTATAATATTCCCTTAATTATTTAAATGATTCTCACTCTCATAATTTTCCCCTAATGTATTGTTTAATGTTGTTACATTTCAAATGACATTAGTTCCTTGAATAATGATTCCAACCTTCTTTAATTCATTTAATAAATTGCTAAGCTTACGTTTATCCACTCAATAAAAAATAATTTATTAATACAATTGGTGCCGGTCCTAATCTAGCATTAACAAAATACAAGATATATAGAAAACGCATACTTTTATTCCACATTAATAAATAATAAAATATACGTCTGTGCATTAATATTTTAAATATATTCTTCATTAAAGGAAAAAATATCGTATATATTTTAAATATATTCTTCATAAAAGGAAAAGGCAACCTTTAATTAGTAATTTAACTCGTTCCAGTCATCACCTCTCTGTGGGCAAATTAAGGTAAGTACCTTGACGTTTTTAAAATGTATAATAAAAAAAAAAAAAAAATTAATGTCATGGTCATTTTAATATTATTTTATTTTGTTCTTAAAGATTTCCTTAGCATGATTCTCAAAATTAAAGATAATGTATAATGTTGTTTAGAGTCTTCGAACGAATATCACATAAATAATATTTGTCGGCGCGTTTCGAAATTTGTTGTGGAGGATGACCACACTAGTTTGGTTCGAAACGCGTAGACAAAATGATTATTTAATGTGATTTCGCTCGAAGATTCTCTAAAACAATAATGTATAACATATTTTTAAATTATGTATACGTGAAGGGCATCGAGTGCTCGCATATTTGTTTAATAATTTTTATTTGAGATGGTGTTATGCATTGTAATTTTTAGTAACCCTTTTTTCTACTAAAATAAGATATTTTATTTATTAATAGTTTAAATTTATTATAATTTATATATGAATTATTTTAATTAAAATATGATTAATTTCTAAATTATTTTTATTAAATATATATAATATTTTTACATATTATTATGAAATATATATATTTTATTTAAATAATAATATATTGTTTAAATTTAATTTTATGAGAAACAATAATGAATATTAGTCATAATATTCTACAGGTGATTAGTAAGGAAGAATTAATCATCAATTATGAAGTTGATTTAAATTTATAAAAATTAGGACGAATTCACTCAATTAAAAAAACAAACATTTAAATTATCAAAATTATTTATGAATTAAATTAGTTTCTATCACACCAACATATATTCATGATTAAATTTGTGTTTATAAAACCCTAAAATTGATACCAAGTAGAGACATACTTAACGAAATAAAGTACACATACTTAACGAATAATTAATAAATGTGTTTCATTGTTATATTTAATGATTAATTTAATTGCTAAGTGTTATACCATGATTAATTTAATTACTTCTACTCATCTCCCTATATTTGTTCTAAGTGCTCACATTAAGGCATGCTTCAAGCACTTTAATTATTAAAGCTGAGAAAAACTAAAAGATGTCATGCTTGAGGCACTTTAATTATTATTAAATTAATTCGTTGGAATCATATTCCTAGTTTTGTGGTCGATTTAAGTAAAAGACATGACATTTTAATATAATAATGTTTGTGCTGCAATACCCAAAAAGATGCAAAAATTGTAGGATGATATATAATATGCGAATATGTGTTTGTGTGATCCTCGTTTCACAATATTTTGGTTCGCCTTAGAATATTCTCATATACATTGTTTAATATTTTGCCTAACATCTCATGGTTGAATTTTACAAATTTTTATTCCATTTATATTAAAAAAATAAAAAAAATTAGTTAAATGTACTTAAGTGATAAATTGTGAGATTTTTTTATTATTAGTTTACATTTTTATGGAATACATTGTTTAATATTTTGCCTAACATCTCATGGTTGAATTTTACAAATTTTTATTCCATTTATATTAAAAAAATAAAAAAAATTAGTTAAATGTACTTAAGTGATAAATTGTGAGATTTTTTTATTATTAGTTTACATTTTATGAAAAAATATTTGGCATGAATTAAGATTAAGTAACTAATAATATAATACATGATTGATATGTTATAAGTTATGATATTGTATTATTTGTAGTTATATTATTTTTTTCATTTTATATATAATTTCATTATAATTTAGACTTTGAATAATGTTGGGTGCATTTTTCAAGGAATTTTTCGGTGTGAAATTATTATTTTTAAGAATAGATTTGCCTGTATTCACTTCAAATAAATGATTAGTATCAGGATTTTCATTATTAGAGAGATGTTAGTTGAAGTTACTTTATGTTAGATGGAAGTTCAATTTTGGAGTTTTTACTTTACAAATTTACTATTTCCTTGGTTAGCTCATTGATAATTTAATTTTTCTACTGGATGAGTTGGATTTGCTACTTAAAAAACTATTATTGTTAAAAAAACTACATCTATAAATATGTGAGAGAGATAATGTCACTTTGCCATTTTTTTAGAGGTGCTATATGTGACACTCAAAAAGAAAATTATGATTGTAGATAGATGAAAATATCACTATAATATCTATAAAAGGCTAAAAAAGTGGGAATGGATCTTTTTAATAGCAATGGAAGGTTGAAGATGAAGAAGAGAATCAATCTCTTACGAAGGACATTGATCCACTATGACAACAGAGCAACTTTAATACCAATTCATATGTAATGGAACAATAGCGTAGTTCAATAATAATAAAAGATGATATCATGACTTCTAAATTTGTTATGTACAAGGTATTCATGTCAGCATTTTGGACTTGCAATACATATTCTTAAAAACAAATAAAAACAAACTAGAAAATAAGAAAATGACACTTCATATCATATAAAAAAGATAAAAAATATAAAAACATGAATACCTTTTGTGTACAATAAATATAAAAACTAGTAACATCAATTTATCCTATTGTGCAAACCCAACAAATAACAACAAAATTGATTATTTCATTTTCAGATATTGATATCATGACTTTTTTTATATAACTTAAAAAATAATAAGAACATTACCTTTCACTATATCTCATTTCATGAGTAAATTATCATTAAAATATTTTACTTCCTTTCTATTTATTTATGTTAATAACTAAATTATTATTAAAATATTCTACTTGACCTTTTTAAATTTCAGTACATATGTTATTCTCATTTTCATTTTATCTATGTTAATACTAAATTATTATCAAAATATTCTACTGGTTTCTCTTTCTTTTTTCATATATATGTTAATAACTAAATTATTATTAAAATATTCTACTTAACTTTCTTTTTAAATTTCTGTACATATTTTAACCAACAAAAAACAAACAAAAATATCTATTAATTCTCAAAAATTGGATATCATGAATTTTTTTATGTACTTAAATAAGAACAATCACCTTTCCTATATCTCATTCATGAGTAAATTATAAATTAAAAAGTTAACTTCCTTTCTATTTATTAGTAATATCTAAATTATAAAAATATTCTACTGACCCTTTTAAATTTCAAATACATATGTTATTTCCCATTTTCATTATCTTGTTATACTAAATTAAAACATATTCTACTGGTTTCTTTCTTTTTAATTATATGTTAATAACTAAATTATTATTAAAATATTCTACTTAACCTTTTTAAATTTCTGTACATATGTTATTCTCATTTTGAATTTATCTATGTTAATGACTAAATTATTAGCAAAATATTCTACTTGTTTCTCTCTTTTATATATGTTAGTAACTAAATTATTATTAAAATATTCTACTTTTTCTTTCTTAGATTTCCGTACATATCTGAACTCAACAAATAACAACAAAATTTATTATTCCATTTTCAAATATTAATATCATAACTTTTTTTATATAACTTAAAAAATAAAAACACCACTTTCACTAATATTTCATTTCATGAGTAGATTATCATTAAATATTTTACTTTCTTCTATTATATATATTAATAACTAAATTATTATTAAAATATTCTAATTTTCTTTTCTTAATTTCCATGTCTTATTTTCAATTTTAATTTATTATATTAATGATTAATTATATTAATAATATTTTACTCCTCCCATACATATCTTATTTTCATTTTTAAATTTAATATATGTATCATTAAATTATTATTAAATTTTTAACCCTCTCTATCTTTAATTTTTAGGCATAATTTTTTTATTATATATATGTTAAAAATAATTTAATAATTAAACTATTATTACAATACTTTAATTATATGCCACTTATATTTACCATGGAAAAAAATACGTTTTAGATATGAAAATTATATCTCATATTTTAATTGTTTTCATATAGAACTTTTACTTTTCATATAAAATGCCTTCCAATCACTCATTCAAATTCAATTACGTTCTTTCCGCTAATAGGAATTAACATCCGTCATCTCACGATAATAATATTAAATTTTAATTTTTAATTTTTAAAAATTCAATTGATGGGCATTCTTTGTTTAGTGAGCTTTAACTGTGCAGGATGGATGAAAAGGATTGGCATTCTATAAAGAATCCTCTTCTTTCAGAATGGATGAAAAGGATTGAGACCTGTTGGCAATCACAAAAAGGATACACAATTTAGCATATAGATAGGTTACAAAATAAGCAAGCGGACTGTTTATCAAAGAAGGGTTTATTACAAGATCTTGGTAAATGGCATATGGTCATCCAATGGGAGAACTGCATCTACAATTTTGACGATTTCTTTCCTCTTGATACTTAGTGTTCATTCTGTATATTACTGCTTTATCTTACTGTGCATGGTTCTTTTTCTTGTTGATGGTTTTGTTCTGGCTTGGCCACTCTGCAAATACAGTGTCCTCTGCGAAGTGGTTTCCATTTCATAGATAGTGTCTTTCATCAACAGGTTTTTTTGCTCTTGCACATTCTATGGAGCACTCTGATAAGATCTATTTCTCAATATATGTTCTCATACTTGCTGAGCTCTGTTTTTTACATGAGGAATTGTAATCATCCTCTCTTGTACATGTCACTTGTTCGGATGGAACAAGTTTTATGTATGCTATATGTATTTTACCAAATGATATTAATATATTCTTTTTTCATACTGAAGAAAAAACAACAACAACAACAACTTTGGAGATAAAGGTGAAGGGGGTGTCCATATCCAAATTGACGTCAAGAACTTTGTCAATTTTGTCAACAATTTTATTTTAAATTTTAATAAATAACAATTTAAATTTATTAAAAATGATTTTTATTATATAATTTCTTAAAATTGATTTGTTTTATAATATTTCCTTAATTATACATTATATGTTTTAAATTATATTGTTTATTTTGTTAGTTGAAATAAATATTAGTGTATATATATAATGAAATGGTTGGTAAATTCTGATAGGTATAAATCTATAAAAAGTATCAAATCACTTATTTCTTAATATATCTCATGTTTTTTTTTGTAATTTAATCTTTATATTAATTCATGGCAAAAATAGATCGAGAATAGTTCCTAATCAAAAAGTTTGTGGCCTCATTCTTACGAGATTTGTTGGTTAGAAGATAATAGTAAAGGCACATTGTAAGGAGTAAAGTAAACTAAGAGACCACATGCAAATAGCCCAAAAATACTAGAAGATCCCAACAACTAGAATACATCTAACTTACATCATTGATCTAAGAGGTTTCCTAAATCTGGATTATCTTAGTGATGCAGGCAAGGCCTGCAAATAACCAAGATTTTTTTTTCTCACTCATGCATATAAAAGCATGCGCCTCAAATCAACAACCTCATTCATAGGCAATCAAATTCACACATCATATCAAAATACCATTCAATCACTTGTTGAAAAAGTCCCCTTCAGTGCAAATTCACTCATGCGGAATCTTCTTTTACAGAGTTTTGTAGCTCACTATGTCTACGATGTAGCAAAACTGACTACACCGGCTCTGTATACTGTTGTAACAGGATTTGGTCACATGCATGGCCATTGACATTGGGCCTATCCCTTGGTTGCTTAGATCTCCACAGCTACCAACGTATTCAACGTTCAGCTTAACATTTCAGTATTTGGGTTTATAAAGAATTTCAAAAACATTAAAGCTTCACTTACCCAGAAATTCTTCTATGCATTCAATCATTGATCAACATAACTCCAGAACCATTCATACGGTTCATTAGTCTCCCAGATTGATTCCACAACTTGAATCGATTTCAATTCATTGAATTATTTAATTTAACCCAGAGCATAACCTTTAGAACCTTTCGCGCAGACATCAATTTCTTCACGTCTTGCTATAACAAAAATCGACTTTTGAGGTTACTGTTTCATTAATTTAGAATAGACAGAGTCCAAATTTCTTTAGCGCTAATAGATCTCTTCAATTCATCCTGACATTTACAAACAGAATTTATCCAACAAATTTATACGAATTCAAACCTGCCAATCGAAGTTCATTCGATTGTATACGCCCCATTTCAATGTTGTAGCAGATTTAATGACTCGATTTCCATCGATCCTTACAATGCTTTTCATTCTAATTGGAACGCTTAGTGTTCATTCCTGCATTTTTAATTAACTTGCAGATCGAATTTTACTAATGAGCCCTTGCTTCTGATCGGTACTCTGTCCTATTCAAAATAGGCAGAATCTGAAGTGAATTCTGCATCCAACACCCTTTGATTGCCCAACTTGAGCCTTTTCTTTGGCCGGATATCCAACGTTCATGGCCCCTACAATTTGCCAGGCTTACAGCCTTGCTGTTCAAGCCTACTCTCAATCCCACACTTTCTCACTCTCTCCCCTTCTGATCTTCAATGCCTTTGAGGCTTGATAATTTATAAAACTTAGAATGATCTAATCTAAGTTCAATCCCTTCAACTTCTCAACAAAAATCCTAAAATCACTCAAATAAAAGCTCTAAAGCTCTACATGCAATGCATACATATGACAAAAAGCCTCTTGAGGCTTTATTTCATCTTTTCCCTGTTTTAAAATAGAAAAGCCTCATTATCACTTAATGATCCACATCCATTCCTTTTATGCCTAAAAGCTCTCCCTAGTTCCTATGTTCTCATTTATTTATTTTGAGAATATCTAATTAAATCACACTTAAAAGCCTAAATATTAAACTAACTTGGAACTTAGGAAACTAATTCCAAAAATGCATGACCCCTTATATATACTATTTACAATGATTTCCCTTGGGCTGAATGCTCCTACATCAGACTCCCAAGGTAGAAAATATTCATGATCTCCTGATCATGTGTCTTCTGGTCTTGGTTTTCCTGAATCCCACACTTTGCTCTGCAATTCATCATGTGCTATTGCTCGCTTCCTTTCTCCAGGTTTCCACACTTAATGTTGCATCGCTCTACTGGTTGTGCTCTCGCAATCTTCTGCTGTCTTTCTTTTGTTGCTTCCCTTTTGTTTTATCGCTGCTGGCCTCTTCCAGGATGCTTTCATCACCATCCGCCTCATCAGTTCAATTCTTTGTCTAACAGACTTTCTCCAGCATCTTCAATAAGACCTGTACTCACAAAACAATTGTTAGAATAAAAAACATAAGGCTTTAGTGCCTCCATAAATATTGATGCTGTCAGTGTTGCCTCAGCTGCCACCATAAATGTCGCCCCACATGTTGCTCTAGCTGTCACTATGGATGTTGCGGCCTCTGAAACTTCCTGTCCCTCTGCAACATTCCTTTGCTTGTCACCTGCAATTTCATCTGCAACTTTTTTCTTTGGTTCAGATGTCTCCAGCAAATATTTCAGCATTTCATCAACATGTTGCAAATTAACTCCAGCATAATCTCCATCTTCCCCTTCGACAATCTTCAGAAATTGTCCATCATCCTCTTGATTGATTTTGGGAATCAAATCAAGTTCTTCAAACATTGTAGCTTCATCCTCTGTCACTGTAGCAGCTCCAAAATTTCGTACACCAATCTTCTCTTGGCTATACAAACAAGTCAACTCTTTCTTGTCACCCACGGTAACAAGCTTCTGCATAGGAGACATGATTGTCTCATCTTCTATTTGCAACAGTTCTTCTTCTCTCGAGACAATTCCAAGTGATGGACTGTCTCCTACATCACCCGTAAACACAATCAAATTGTCAGCATCAAAATCACAATCAGTCACCAAGTTTTCTCTCTACAACTCCAAGTCTTCTTCAGGACTCAGCAAATCTTCACTAGTTTTCTCTTCAACTTTCCCTGGCAACACTTCAGTATGCTGCTCTGAGTTCCTTCTCAGCATATCAGTATGCTGATTTGCATTCACCATGAGACTATCAGTTAGTCTCGCCTTCTTTCCATCTGTCTCCAAGATGTCGTTCTGCTCTCATTCACTGTACTGAACTTTTTCGTCTGCTGCAACCTTTCTATCATACTCTGAATTCATCAACAAATATTCTAACAATGTAATTTCTCTGTAGCATTGCTGAAGCATATCATCATCACCTGCATTCATACATAAATTTTCAGTTTGCACAAAATGTTCAACAGTATCAGCTGTTACTTCCCTTATCTATGCTTCAGATTGATTCTCTTCTTCAACATCCACAAGAATTTTCTCTTGTATTGTAACAGCAAAAGCATCACTGCTTTCTTTTTCAGAGTACTTATCATTGTCTGCTTCCTCTGTCTTCATTTCCTTCTCTATCTCAGCATCGATCTGATCAGTCTTCAGATTCAACTCTTCTTGAACAAACTCTAAAGCTTGCTTATCTCCTTGTACTATACCTGCAAACATACACAACTCATTAGTTTTAAAACCACAAGACTTTTTAGTCTTCACTACTTCCTCCAACATTTTCCTTTGAATATATCTGCGTGTGGAATCTTCAAATTCCATCTCTGGCTCAAGAACACTAAGTCCCGTTTTCAACAAGGCAATCACAATTTGCCTCAACCTCCTCTGCAATTGTCGCCAAATCACTCTCTTTCCCTTCAGTGGAAAGATCCATTTTCCTTTCTGATTTTCCTACTCTTGCAGCCATTCTTCTAGTACCTGCAACTGTACCTTTATTACTGCGATCTTTCTTTCTCGAACTTCTGCAATCATCTCATCTCTGTGGCATTTCTCTGAACCTCTTCTTCCTCTAGAAAAACTCCCTCTGCCTCTTGCATCACCTCTTGTGGTTGCATGCTAGGTTGAGCTACTGCTAGCTCCTTCTTTAGGTGTTGTAGATCTTCCACTACCACCTTGACTTCCTTTTCATCTGAAAGTCCCTCTCCCTCTGGCAAACTGCTTTCTCATGAGTTTCTCACTCACCATGAGTTGTACTAGCCTCTGCAACAACAATCTCTCTTGCTGCCACTTACCTCACCAAGCTCTCCTCACTCAGTCTTTTGGTAAGTATTGGTTCACTACCTCTGGAACCTTTCGAGCACTCTCTCTGCTCTCTTCAGGCTATCTCTTCAACTCACCTTCTTCTTCAGGACACTGCAATTGTCCTCCTTAT
>APFE030119635.1:346602-391835 GCA_000404065.3 Pinus taeda | reverse complement strand
GCCTTGCAAAACCAAGAATCTTTATACACCATGCTTATAAACATGCATCTCAACATTTACTCAAATAAAAAACCTCATTCATAGGCAATCAAATTCACACATCATATCAAATTTAATTCAATCACTTGTTGAGAAAATCCCCTTCTTTGCAAATTCACTCATGCGGAATCTTCTTTTACAGAGTTTTGTAGCTCACTATGTCTACGATGTAGCAAAACTGACTACACCGGCTCTGTATACTGCTGTAACAGGATTTGGTCACATGCATGGCCATTGACATTGGGCGTATCCCTTGGTTGCTCAGATCTCCACAGGTTACCAACGTATTCAACGTTCAGCCGATCATTTCAGTATTTGGGTTTATAAAGAATTTCAAAAACATTAAAGCTTCACTTACCCAGAAATTCTTCTACGCATTCAATCATTGATCAACATAATTCCAGAACCATTCATACGGTTCATTATTCTCCCAGATCGATTCCACAACTTGAATTGATTTCAATTCATTGAATTATTTAATTTAACCCAGAGCAGAACCTTTAGAACCTTTCGCAGACATGAATTTCTTCACATCTTGCTATAACAAAATCGATTTGAGGTTACTGTTTCATTAATTCAGAATAGACAGAGTCCAAATTTCTTTAGCGCTAATAGATCTCTTCAATTCATCGTGACATTTACAAACAGAATTTATCCAACAAATTTATACGAATTCAAACCTGCCAATCGAAGTTCATTCGATTGTATACGCCCCATTTTAATGTTGTAGCAGATTTAATGACTCGATTTCCATCGATCCTTACAATGCTTTTCATTCTAATTGGAATGCTCAGTGTTCATTCCTGCATTTTTAATTAACTTGCAGATCAAATTTTACTAACGAGCCCTTGCTTCTGATCGATACTCTGTCATATTCAATATAGACATAATCTGAAGTGAATTCTGCATCCAACGCCCCTTGATTTCCCAACTTGAGCCTTTTCTTTGGCCGGATATCCAACGTTCATGGCCCCTACAATTTGCCAGGCTTACAGCCTTGCTGTTCAAGCCTACTCTCAATCCCACACTTTCTCACTCTCTCCCATTCTGATCTTCAATGCCTTTGAGGCTTGATAATTTATAAAACTTATAATGATCTAATCTAAGTTCAATCCCTTCAACTTCTCAACAAAAATCCTAAAATCACTCAAATAAAAGCTCTAAAACTCTACATGCAATGCATACATATGACAAAAAGCCTCTTGAGGCTTTATTTCATCTTTTCCCTGTTTTAAAATAGAAAAGCCTCCTTATCACTTAATGATGCACATCCATTCCTTTTATGCATAAAAGCTCTCCCTAGTTCCTATGTTCTCATTTATTTATTTTGAGAATATCTAATTAAATCACACTTAAAAGCCTAAATATTAAACTGACTTGGAACTTAGGAAACTAATTCAGAAAATGCATGACCCCTTATATCTACTATTTACAATGATTTCCCTTGGGCTGAATGCTCCTGCATCACTTAGCCATTGCTTGGTGGCGAAGGAGGACGAAAAATTTTGTGAATATGTCCCTCTGTATGTTCCATTCTTCCTTCCAGATAGTCTAGCCTCTCATGAATTCTTTTTGGAAGCAACACAAAGTTACCAATCGATCCATCATGTGCCACTAATTATGTTGGAGATCGTTCAAAAACCAATAATTTCATTCTTTCATCATGGCATTTTTACGCGAGCTATTCCAAGAGAAAAGTAACATGTTGAAGTTTGTTTACATAGAGTCAAATGGAGGAGGCAATTCTATTCTTCCTAGAGAATGGATAGCCTCTTGATCTAATTGTTTGCCTAAATATTGAATCTCTACCTAGTGTTCTGCTCCATGGCCCCATGGCCTACGACCTCTACGCATGCAACCATGTTGACATTGCATGGCCTTTAGGGGCATTAATCATAATTCACTAAACCAAATCCCAACACACTATGTGCTGAATCCACTGAATTTTTTGGGCTTTACTAGTGTATCCACATCCAATGAAAAGATAATGATGTGGGCTATAAGGAGAACAATTGCTTGGGACTTGGCCTCCTTCCACTACCTTTCCATAACTAAAAGAACTATTTCCCACACAAAGCCTATTATCTGGAATTTTCATGATTGTGGTCAAAGATGAATTCCCTAGTTTTAATGGTCTGATCTAGAACAACATAAGACAAAAAGGTTAGAATTTCCCTTAGAGAAATTATAAAATGGGAAGAATCCTACCTAGGATCTGTAGAACACTTTCCTTTCCTCCTTGCTTGTAAGCTCCATTTCTAGCTCCAAGTGCTATAATTAGAACCTGCACACACGACTAAAATAGGCAAAGGATCCACAACATCCACATAGCATAATCTAAAATATTTATTCAATGAATCAACATGGCATTGAAATACATGAGTACAAACATAACACAACAAATATCGGAAAACATGATACTCTTTATATTATATGTCTCCCCAAGTTGAGTTGTCCTTCATTGTCACAAAGAACACCTCAACATCAACCCTAATGCATGAATATGGTGACTCCTTTAGGCTCAAAGAAGCAACATGAAGGCACTATCAATCTCCAAAATCCAACCCTGATGCTATGGATGACAACAAATATATAGGGTAAGAGTGGTAGTTTAGGATTTACCATTCTAGGCTTGAGATCGACATATGATGGGAGGATGAACTCAAAAGATAAGAGATAAGGTCTCCAAGATAGGATTAACTAGGAATTCAATCTCTCTATCCGTGGTAAATAGTTAAAACTACCTAAGAAGCTTTTAGAAAAGGAAGCTTCGGAGATATTTTTTATTTTCCCAAATTTCTAGAATTAGCGCTCCTGCAAAAAGGAGCAACATGTGATGACCAACGCTGGTGCTCAGGTATTCAACATGCGTTGAACATAGTATGGCTAGACATGCAATGTGAGTTAGGGATAAAAACAATGTTTTTGAGCATTTTTTCCCAAAAATTGAAACTCTTTAGAGAAGTGATGCTTAGGGATTCGATAAGGGATTATGAAAAAATGTTCAAAGATATCGATTGATCTGGTTTGCAAGCCCTTTGGGTTGATGTGACAAAATGAATTATAACATATTTCCCCTTAAATTACAAAGTCAGAAGAAATGGCTGAGGATTGAAGTGATTTACCTTGTGACAAGTCTAGATTAAGAACAAATTGGTCAAGATCATCATCTGTTACAATATATATTATCATCATGATATCATTGTTGAGGGAGGCATACCCATGCTCAACATATAAGCCAATATTACTTGTACAATGATCAAGTAGTCTCATTCACTCATGATAGAATGTGGACCCATGCTTGGAGGACTGTCTTAATGATCAAAACCATCATACTTTGCAATCTTATATTAATCCTGAAATCTTAGCCCATATGGATGGAACTACATCCGACGTCTTCTATCTTATTCACTCGATCACTTGATAGTACGAGTTTAACCATATGAATAAATGAGTTGGAGTCGAACATGGTAGACACAATCTTATTACTGACCAATGATGTAAGTCATTAACATACACGAGATAAACCACCAATGATGTTAATGGCTCTCAAGGTACTATTATAAAAACCCTGGCCAAAAATCCATGAAATAAAGTTAATAAAGGAAAAATAAGACCTTGGTCATGGGACATGTATTCCAAGCTGAATGTTGGGAAAAAACATAGTGATGGGGATCACTTGTGATTAATTAATGGCTAAGGAAATTGGGAAAGGAAATTACAGAGGATTTGGAAAAGCATGAGGCATTAGTTGGCATTTTATTTATGAAAATAATGGAAACTTGGTGAAAAGGAAGGTGAAAAGTCATAGGTTGCATGTGAGGAGGAAAATGAAGGAAAATAATGGAAAATTGAAGAAAGTAGAGCCTTAATTAATAAAAAGGCTTATGAGGATCAATTTGTAACCTTTTTTTCAGTTTAGTTTTGGAGCTCTCTCTATTCTATCTATCACACTCTTAGACACTTAGAGTTTTCTTGGAGCACTCCTGGAGGAGTGTGGCATACTTGGAGTTTTGGAGAAAGAAGGAAAAGTAAGAGTAGGAAAGCGCAACAGGACATCAAGATCAATAATTACAATGGGTTTTTCTTGCAAGTATCGAGTTGCATGTATGATTTCCTTGCTATATTTTCCATACATAGCATATGCATGTGGTTTCTTGGTTATGATTCGTCATTGGCATGGAGGAATGCTTGGATTGATGGTGGATTTGCATATCTCTTCCACTTCCTGGATAGACATGGTGTTGTGGGTTTATTTCCTTTTGTTTTCTCGTTGGTTCTCATATTCCTTTGGTTCTCGGTTGAGTTATTAATTCCTGGAGCCTTGGTTGGACAAACACTCTGGAGCCCGATAACAACTTGGGTTGAGTTACTAGTCCTGGAGCCTTGGTTAGAAAAACGTTCTGGAGCCCTTGATGGGTTGAGTTACTAGTATTGGAGCCCTTGGTGGGTTGAGTTACTAGTACTGGAGCCTTGGTTGGACAAACGCTCTAGAGATCAGCAACAACTATGGGTTCGGTTACTAGTCCTGGAGCCTTGGTTGGAACAAATGCTCTAGATCCCTAGACAAATTGGGTGGAGACCAATCTGGTGATGGTTAGTGATGTCAAATTGTGAGGTAGAATATATGGTTGTGGGTTGAGGTGGTGTGGCTTCTGGAAGCCTTGGTTTGGTTTTGCTGGATTTGTTTCATGAGATCCCACATTCATGCTTGGAATATCGCATGGGGGTGACTGGATGAAAGAGAGATTTGGTTCAACCTAGTCTATGTTTGGGTGGTTCATGGAAGTCCAAAACCTGGTTGCATTTTTCATATGTTAATAAGATATTCTTTCCTCTTGTATTTGATGGGTAAATATACATTTTTTATGTGGTTTTTCTGGTTGTTATATCCTTGTTATTTTTGTTGGTTATATCTTGGTTATGAGCATGTTTTATGACAGTGATGACATGTGGATCTAATCATGTTTTTATTTATAAATGAATGAAATGAATATATGACCTAATATATGATAATGAAACTAATTTGATAAGGCATCAATGCTTCTTATCAATTATCAGATAAATATGAGACCCTTATGCTCCTATTTGTTGTTATGAACTGTAGAATGCATATTTGTGATGTGTTTGACGAAATTCCTATCATGGCTAGTAGGGGTTTAGTCAAGTATTTGTTCAATTATTTTAATTACCACCATTGTTTAGTTGTTACTTTTAATTCTTAAAGGTTTCATGGAGTTCTAGAAAGTTCCCTTAGTCCTACCCTTGAAAAGGTGGCACAGAATCCAGGGTCACTAGCTCTGAACTAGCTGAAACATTCCCTAGTCACTCACATTCCCCCACTGTGAGAGTGACTGGAGGATCCTAGTCACATTCATGCTCATGTCATGGGAGCGACTGAGACTCTAGGTCAGTAAAATGCTAAGTTGTCTGAGGGGTTGATCACCTTGGGAGGTTGGCTAGATTCTAAGGATTCTATGGCATGTGTAGAGGTTTAGGCTGGTTGTAGTATGTCGGTTCCACTTCGTTAACGATACATGGGGAGATGAATCAGATCATAGTGGCCTCTTGTCACATGGTTACCCCATCGGGCCAGTTAACTTGGGTACATGTGGGAGGAGGGTGTTAGGGAGTAGTATCAAAGCATGGTTCACCCCCTGGACTGGATGGGAAGTGTGTTGGTCATGCATTCATGTCGGTTGCATATATGTGTTATCTATGCTTACGGTCTATGTAGTTGTTGCATATGCATGGCAGTGTTTATAGTTTCAGTGGAGTCGCCATGTGGAAGTTGATGGTGTTATTGTTGTATGTGGTCGTCATGAGTGTTTGTTGGTTATGCATTGGTTATGCATTGGTTATGCATGTCAATTCTTGTATATTTGTATGCATACATTGATATGGTTGTAGTTGTCATGCATGAGGTCATGGTATGTAGCTGGTATGGTCATGCACTGATGACTGGATAGTGATTGAAATTATGATTAAATGTTGATATGATTATGTTTATCTATATATTATATATATATATATATATATATATATATAATATTGCGCTAATCTGGTTGATCTTGGAGACGAGATATCCTCCCCTTAAATAAAATGAGGTACATTGGTTTGTTTATGATCTAGTTTAGCTGACATGATATACCTTTCAAAAAAAATAAACAAAGATGACTAGCCAGATGGTAGACTATAGTTCACGAGACTCTTCCTATGGATCAGATGCGAAACATGGTGTTGGGAATTCTTCTAACATAGCAGACACTTTAAGAAGCCCGAAGGTAGAAATAAGGAGTTTCAAAGAAGATAATTATTTAAATAATTCAATCACAAGAGGGACTTTCTAGGGAGCAAGAGAAACAAGTAGAGGTCAATGCAATGAGTCTTCAGAGCTTGTGAGACTTGCAGAGACAGGGATCACTTATAATCAGTCATGGAAATGAGGATAGGATGAATGGGGCATAAGATCTCATAGTGGGCATAGGTTATATAGATATGACATGATTAGAGATGGAAGATTTTTGGATACTTCGGATAGGAGAGGTGATGGACACAGGTACTATTCTAGTTCTATTTCTGACAGGTACTATGATGGCCATCGTCAACATCCTTACAAGAGGAGTGATAGGGGATATTTGCAGATGAATTCAAGAAAGAAAAGCCACCTACATTCGATGGGGAAATGAAGAAGTCAGAGGATGCAGAATCATGGTTGGTTGGTATGAATAAGTTTTTCAAGTTGCATGATTACTTAGAAAACATGAAGGGAAAAGTAGTTACATACAGTCTTCAAGGTTAAGCAAATATCTAGTTGGAAGTTGTAAATAATTTCAATGGTATTTATGAAGAGGATTTGACTTGGAGTGAGTTCGAGAGACTATTAATGAAGAAGCATCTATCGTAGAGATACTATGATAACAAAAATAATTTTATGAACTGAAAATGGGATCTATGACCGATGAGGAATACACTAGTAGATTCTTGTAGTATAGATGTATGTGCCTTACCTCAAGGAGGAGAAGGCCAATATTTAGACATTCATCAGTGGGTTGATAGTAGCATTCAAAGATAGGATTGATTTTGATGAGACTAAGAAGGACTGGAAGGGTAATGATAAGAATAAACGAAAATGGGACAAGAAGAAAATGAGACCTCAAGACACATGTAACAAAGATGATGAAGCACCACCGAAGAAGTTCAATGCATGCGATAAAGGATGAGGATTTCAATATGAGAAAAACAAGGGTGATAATAGGGAGCTGGTATGGCGTTGGACTTATTATTGCTTTATCTATCTCCTATCACACAATTTCTTCGGAAGATATAGAAGCCTCCTAGAGACAACCTCTAGGTTGATAGGAGACCAATTCCCAGGGCATCCGAGAGGAGTGTTTTTAAATATTATTAGTATGGCTTTCTGCTGCACTCCATATGTCACATAATTAGAAAATGGATAGTTCAAGGGTTTGGTTCAATAGTCCTTCATCAAGGCACACTCAAGAAAACACATAGATATAAATACTCAGGGGGTGAATATGGCTAATCTCAAAGAGAAATGTCTTGGTTCTGGTCGCTGACACACAACAATAGGCATCTTAACATTGTTGTTGTAGTATAGATGAACAAGAGGAAGGAAAGGAGGGGAATTGATGCAGAGGGATGGAAGAAACACAGAACCCTAAGAAATAATATCCAATATAAATATGGTAGAGTGAGGAGATGAAAATGTAGAAAGAGCGGAGTGCGAATTAATTCTCAAACTCTATGCCTCATGAATACATTTTGCACCAAATAACATTAAGTAAATCTATGCACATTATAGGTATTATAGGCTATTAAATAACATAAGCAAATATATATTTAACACAGGTATTGTTACTACTTAGTAGAAAATATACAACCATGACTAAGAGTGATACCAACATCTTCATTACACTATTTTAGAGGAGGAAAGACATACATGAAGTGATAAACAAAGTGGAAACATACTACGCATTGATCTAATTGGAATCAATAAAACAATTCATTAACCTTCAAGATGAAGTCCAAATCACTAGTCCATTACATTTAGAAATTGTATTAGCCTAAGGACCTCATGAACAAGAAAATTGAACCAAAGTGGAGCCACAAAATTCATGCCTCTTGGATGCAGAATTCCAGAACCTTTGTTAAGTGTTTATTCCCTTTTTCACAAGGATGGGGGGAGTTTTGAAATTGGTTACAAAATATCTCAGCTGAGCTCCAATTGTCTGATCAACTAACTATATCGGTGTGTGAAGGTGTGCTACCAAAATCATTACAGTCATATTTGATTCCTTTCTTTAAAATGCAGAAATTACATAATAAAAGAAATAAGGAAACTGAATGATGATTGAGGAAAATATCTCCCTGCCATTCCTGTGATGGCCTCTGATCAGGCCACGTCTCTACCACAATGTTCCTCTTTAATTATTTGGCCACTTCACCTGTTGATTTCCTCTTAACCGCTTGAACTTCCTACTTTCAAGAGTTTGCAACGATTAACTATCGTGACCTTGGTGGTGTCCAGGAATCATAGCTTCCGACTCATCCATCACTTACCTCTCTGTGTCACACTATCGAAGCCCAATATTCCCTGTAATATTACCATAGTGTTATATTGAAGATTTTCCTTATTGGAACATTTATTCTTAAAGAAATTACAAAACAACAAGTTCTGATGTACTTGGCCCCTTTTGTTTAACCCCTTACTATTTTCCTCCATGGGATCGAGGGTCGTGACTTGTCACTTAACATTGGGGTGATAGAGTGTTTAGACTCCTGTTGGGGCCCATTTTTCCTTTGTTATGATCTCTCCACCCCTGGTTCTTTAAGTTCTTCTAGAACATGCACTAGCTAAATATCAAAGCCCCTCTCATCAACAGTTTCCAGTCAGGGAAATAAATTTGGAGTTTCGACATTATAATTCTTCGATATGTGATCTTCAATATGACGTCATCACTTCCATGTGGCACTGCATGAGTGGTGGCACGTGTCACCCAAATTTTCCCCCTCATGCCCCCTCAAAACACAAAAATTGCATGCCACGTGTTCTGCTATACTGTCACGTCGTGCTGATGTCAAATGCCACTATAGCTTTATCAGAACCAATCATACGCTCCCATGTGGATTTATTAGAGCTAATCATATGCTTCCACGTGTAGCTTATCGGAACCAATCATATGTTCCCACGTGTCCTGCTAGAGGAGAGATAAAGGGCCCATCCACCTCTGGTTTTGTGATCAAATCCTTTGTTAATCCTTTTCAGTGCTCCCTATCGGTTTTCAATGCTATTGAAACTTTTAACAATCTCACAACTTCTAAAAGGTTTGCACTTTTATAAGTTTCGTTGTTACGATATTGCGATGTGCTGATCTCCTCTGAGCTTTGATACTACCTGCTCTGATGTATTGGACCTTCGAAATGTAATCATTGATATTTCTGACGCTCTAATGTGTGATCACTGATATGCTTGATGTCTATGGATATCCGATATGTGATCATCGAGATGCGGTTGTCGATGTATTGGACCTTTGATATTCCTCTCTAAGGCTTCAATCCTTGAACTTTAGCAGACCATATGTTTTGATCTAGGAGTCCATTTTTGGACTTCCATATATTGTTGGAAAGCTTGTTCAGAGAAATTTCCAATGGAGAGGGTCTAATGTAGGCTTTGAGTCTTTCTATGGCTTGGAAGATGGCTACAAAATTATCTTTGCATTTACTCTTTGGATAGCTGAGAACACATTTTGCAGTTAGTTACAACATGACTTATGGAGGAGAGAATCATAAGAGATATTTTCCACAACATCAGGGTGCTAGACCATAAATCTATAGTGCACAGGAGGCATAGAAAGTGGGAGATGTTGGACAATGTATTCCATGGATATATGCATCATTGGAGATATGCTAGGCAAATCACCAAGTGTTTATTATCGAGATGGATGGTAATCTTTGTGATTAAGTTGTTTCTATTTTGATTGAACCTGGATATAATTATAGTTATGTTAGTCTTGACCTGGTGGATAAGTGTGATTTGAATAAAGAAGTGCATGCATAATCTTGGTTAGTGTAGTTGGATACAGGTACAAAGAAGCGAGTTCATCATTGGCTAAGAGATTGCGCATTTTAGTTGAATGGTATGCCTACATCAACACATTTGAATGTATTGTTGTTGGGATCATATAGTATGTTGTTGGGTATGGACTAGTTGTATCTCCATAGGAATAAAGTGGATTTTTATGATAAATCCATTGAGTGTTTGGATGAAAATGGAGAACAGAGAGTCTTAAAGGGTAAGAAGAAGGTAAAATTAGTCAAAATGGTTAAATCTATGCAGGTGAAGCGTAGTCACAAGAAGGGGTGTGTGTTATTTGGAGTGCATATTTCCAGTGACAAAGGTAAGGAAGTTGAGGATGTAGATGTCTTAAGCATGTGGCTAGTTCTACAATAGTTTTAGGATGTGTTTCCGATAGAGATTTTAGAGTTTCCACCTTACAGGGAAGTATAATTTTATATTGATTTGGTACTAGGGGAAACACCAACATCAAAGGAACCTTATAGGATGAGAACGCTAAAGTTGCTGGAGCTAAAGTTGTAGTTAAAATAAATGCTTGACAAGGTATAAATTAGGCCAACTGTATCGCCCTCATGTGCACCAGTGTTTTTAGGAAGAAGAAGGACGATACTCTCAGGTTATGCATTGATTATAGGTAGTTGAACAATGTGACCATTAAGAACATGTATTTGTTGCCAAGGATCTATGAGTTGTTTGATTAGTTGAAGGCAACAACAGTGTTTTCAAAGATTGACCTGAGATCAGGATATCATCAGGTATGCATCATAGAAGAGGATATTTACAAGACTGCTTTCTAGACCATGTATGGGTATTATCAGTTTGTTGTGGTTACATTTGGTTTGACTAATGATCGAGCTACTTTTATGTTCTTGATGAATAGTGTATTGCATCCTTATCTGGATAATTTTGTTATTGTATTCATTGGTGATATATTGGTATATTCTAAGAATGACGAAGAACATGCCGAACATTTAGAAACAATATTTAGATTGTTGAGAGAGCATTAGTTGTATGCTAAGCTCATTAAATGAAGTTTCTTTCAGACAAAGGTACACTTCTTGGGGCATGTGGTTTTTAGGGAAGGCATAGCAGCAGATCCAGAGACGATAAGGTCTATAATGGAATGGGAAACACCTAGAAATGTGGATGAGGTAATATTGTTCATGGATTTAGCATGTTACTACAAGATGTTCACCATGAACTTCTCAAAGATTTCTTATCCTATTACATCATTGCAAAGGAAATTTAAGAAATTTGAATGGACAAAGGAATGTTAAACAAGTTCTTAGAAGTTTTTGACAAATTCTCCAGTGTTAAAGATTGTAGATCCAAAAACGGAGCTTGTGGTATGTATAGATGATTTCAAGAGAGGACTTTGTGGATTCCTTATGTACGAGGGATAGGTAGTGTTCTATGAGTCATGAAAACTGAATGAGAATGAGAAAAATTATTTGACACATGATCTTGAGTTGGAAACGATCATCCATGCTTCGAATATGTGGAGGCATTATCTTCTTGGAAGTCGATTCATATGGATGAGTGATCACAGTGGATTAAGGAATCTATTTGACCAACCGAATCTAAATTCCTGGAAATCTAGATGGTTGGCCATGATCAGTGATTCCAACTTTGAGATCAGGTATATTAAAGGAAAAGAAAAAAAAGTTGTATAAGCTCTTAGTAAGAGGATTCAGGTGAATCATATACTAGCTATGAGCACCCATGGGATAGATTTACAAGATCAGATATTGAACGTAGGTCAGAAAGAAGACAGGTACAGGGAGCTTATGCACAGGTTACAGTAGGGTACAAGTGATCAGGATGTGGACTATCATTTCACAAAATATGGCTTGGTCAAATTTAGGGATAGGATATATTTGGTAGACAACGGTGAGTTCAGGAATCTTATCTTGAGGGAATTTCATGCTAAGATATTCATGTCATTTGGGATATCAGAAGATGATGATAGCAATGAAGAAGTTTTACTATTGGCCGAATGTGAAGAAAGAAGTGGCAGAGTTTGTGGTTAGATGCTTGGATTGTTAATAGGTAAAGGCAGGATGTAAGCACCCAGGTAGCCTACTACAGTTTATTTCAATTCGAAAGTGGAAGTGCGAGATCATTTCCATGGATTTCATTACAAGTTTGTTGAGGACATATTGAGAACATGATTTTATTATGGTTTTGGTTGACAAGTTGACAAATGTAGCGCACTTCACTCTAGTGAAGTCCACATATTCAAACAATGATGTAGTAGAGGTTTTCATCAGAGATGTAGTGATGTTGCATAGTGTCCCAATGAAGATTGTGTCAAATAGGGATGCTAAGTTCACCTCTAGGTTCTGGAAAGAGTTATTTGCAAGTTTGAGTACAAAGTTGGCCTTCGGCACATCTTATCATCCACAAATAGAGGATCAGACAGAGAGCGTCAATAGGATATTGGAGGACATGTTGAGGATGTATGTGCTGCATCAACAACAGAAGTCGAAAGATTATCTTCCATTGGTTGAGTTTGCTTACAACAATGGGTACCAGGAATCTTTGAGGATGAGTCTGTTTGAGGCATCGTATGGCCAGAGTTGTCATACTCCCATCAGTTGCAGTCATCGAGGGAACAGGGTGTTGATTGGATTGTAAATATTGGTAGAAATGGAATAGGAAATGTAAGTAATAAGGAAGAATCCAAAGGTGGCACAATAAAAACAAAAGATTTATGCAGATCAAAATAGGGTTTCTAATGTGTTTCAGGTTGGGGAACAAGTGCATTTACGCATCAAGCCCAAGAAGAGCTCCTTGAGGACTTTATCATGTGCCAAGTTGGCACCTCGATTTTATGGACCTTTCAAGATTCCTGAGAGGATTGGACCAATAGCATCTCGACTTTCACTAGCTCTGAAAATGAAAGTCCATGATTTTTTCCACATGTCATTTCTTAGGAAGTATGTTAAATAAGTTGATCATGTGATTGAATGCTCCATATTGTAGGTGGATCCAAAAGGATAATTCCAGTTAGAACCTCGGTCTATTTTGCAGAGAAAGATGTGCATGCTCTAGAATCGAGAAATCAAGTACATTAAAGTGCAATGGAATCACTTTGGGCCTGATGAAGCGACATGGGAGATGGCAAATCAGATGCGAGCTATATATCCTTCTCTATTCCCTAATTGAGCAGATGTTTTGGGTATATGTTTTGGTATGATGTTTTAGTATATGTACATATATATATATGGATGTAAATACCACCATGAGATATGTTATAAATCTCAAATAAGTGGTATGGGTGTCATGTCGTTATGCTTGTCATGTTGTTATGTTTCATATGTTGGTTTTCTTTTCAAAAATATCATCATCGTAAATACCTCAACGAGCTAACTTATAAAGTTTCATGGGAAGTATGTTTTTCTTATAGCAATTTTATTGGTTATAGGTGTCAATGAAGACCGAGGATGGTGTTCCCCAAGGGGGAGGTTTCTGTAACAACTCTGGTCAAAAATCCATGAATAAAGTTAATAAAGGAAAAATAAGACCTTGGTCATGGGACATGTATTCCAAGCTGAATGTTGGGAAAAAAAAGTGATGAATATCACTTGTGATTAATTAATGGCTAATCAAAATGGTAATGGCAATGACAAAGGATTTAGAAAAGCATGAGGCATTAGTTGGAATTTTATTTATGAAAATAATGGAAATTAAGAGAAAAGGAAGGAGAAAGTTTACAAGTTTTATGTGAGGAGGAAAATGAAAGAAAATAATGGAAAATTGAAGAAAATAGAGGCCTCACTAATAAAAGGCTTCTGAGGATCAATTTGTAGCCTTTTGTCAATTTAATATTTTGTCTGTTTATTTTTGGAGCTCTCTCTTTATTCTCTCCCTCATACTCTTGGAAACTTAGAGTTTTCTTGGAGCACTCTTGGAGGAGTGTCTCATACTTGGAGTTTTGGAGCAAGAAGGGGAAGAGTATGAAAGCACAAGAGGACATCGAGATTAGCAACTACATCAGGTTTTTCTTGCAGGTAGTTGCATGTATGATTTCCTTGCTAGATTTGGCATGCATAGAATATGCATGTGGTTTCTTGGTTATGATTTTTCATTAGCATGGAGGAATGCCTAGATTGACAGTGGAAACTTTTAGCCTTGCCATTTCCTGGATAACCATGCTGTTGTGGGTTTATTTCCTTTTGTTTTCTGGTTGGTTCTCATATTCCTTTGGCTGTGGGTTGATTTATTAGTTCCCGAAGCCTCGGTTGGAAAAACGATCTAGAGCCCTATAACAGATTGGGTCGAATTATTAGTCATGGAGCCTTAGTTGGAAAATTGGTCTGGAGCCCTTTGTGGGTTAAGTTACTAGTCCTGGAGCCTTAGTTGGACAAACTCTCTAAAGCCTAAAAACAACGGTGGGTTAAGTCATTAGTCCTAGAGTCTTGGTTGGAACAAATACTCTAGACCCCTGGATAGCTTAGGTGGAGACCCATCATGTGATGGTTAGTGATGTTCATCCGTAAGGTGGAATCTCTGGTTGAGGCTTGAGGTGGTTTGGCCTTTGGAAGCCCTGGTATGGTTTTGTTAGATGTGTTTCATGAGATCCCACATTCACGCTTGGAATATGGCATGGGGGTGACTGGTTGAAAGAGTGATTTTGTTTAGCCTAGTCTATGCTCAAGTGGTTCATGGAAGTCCTAGACCTAGTTACATTTTGCATATGTTAATAAGAGCTTCTTTCCTCTTGTATTTTATGGGTAAATATACTTGTTTATATGTGGCTTTTATGGATGTTATATCCTTGTTATTTATTATTATCACCAAAAATTGGTCACTAACCATATCTAACTAGAAGGATCGAAATACACCATGTGAGACCAATTTTACCATAGTAAAATTGCTTTCACCATAAGAAATTACTTGATAAACCACAATTATTACTTATTTCTGGTAAAACCCATGAGGAATAATTAAATAAATCATTATTTATTTAATTTTCCTCTAGGAATAATTAATTAAACCATTGTTTAACTAATATTCCTTGTCATATTTGACCCAATCACAAGAAATAATTAGATAAATCATTATTTTTCTTATTTTTCTCTAGGAATAATTACTTAATCATTATTTAGTTATTATTCCATGTTAAATTTGACTAAATCACCTAAGAATAATTAAACAAACAATTATTTGTTTATTATTCTTTAACTACATTTTCAAAATAAAAAATAAATCATTTATTTATTTATTATTTCTAAATAAAAGTATTTGACCAAATTAATTTTTTTTCACTCCAACAAAATATAATTAAATATTCCAAATGGTTAGGCCTAGAATTTGGTTAATAATATTTTATTATTTTCCATTATTTGAGAATTATCACTGTCACTTTCCATTTCTTTTTATGCTTGAGTTCCCATTTTAGCTCTACACACACATTTTGTTGGGATTATACATTGTAAAGAGGAGAGACTCTACCAAGCTGAAGCATTGAGGACAACCAAGAACCCATCCTATTTGAGGGGGACTGGTAACATTTTACCTATTCCTTTCCCTAGGCGTTACATAATAAAATTACAATTTCATATTCTTGTCCTGTCCATTGGTCATTTTGGAGCTAATATTTGCTATAGTTCTTAATTCTTTCTGTTGTATAACTGCTTTTGCTACATAGATCTGGAAGTTTGAAGGTTTTATTTGTTATATATGTTGTAAATCTAAAGGTTTCTACAACCATTTCTGTTGTTAGGGTCGTTTATCATCCACAAGTTAACATTTTCTCTTTTCGTACACTCTCGATAAGAATACACTATAATAGGTACCAGCTGCATTGGAGATAACAAATTTTTCCTTGACCTGTCGCCCAAGAACTAAGGAAAAAAAATCGTACTTTTTAGCCCCAAACCTGCTATCTGGAGGTTTGATGTACACTTCCTGGCCCAAAAAGTGCGATCTCCCTTGAAAATAGGTCAGTACCTGCAATTTTGGGTTTTTCTGAGTTTTGTCTACAATTTTTCTGAGTTTTGCCAAGAGAAATGTACTGGGTTGCTTGACCACTGTCCCAACCTATTTCAAGCCTAGATATGCTCTGTTTGTCTTGTTGGAGAAGAATCAAGCCCTTAGGGTTTCGTTCTACTTCCACCTTTATAGGAATAGTCAAGATGATTAGGTAGTCTGAGATTTGCAGTCCTTTCAACCATTATTTACATATCTGAGCCATCATTTTATCAGATCTTTAAGATAGGTTTTTTTCCATCCAAAACTCCCTTTTGAGACTTGTTTGGCCATTTGCCTTAGGGTTCCATCATTTGCCCTAGGATTTTCACCCTTAATCCTATCTTTTGCAACACTTTTCCCTATAGTTTATTGTTGTTTGCTACATCATTTTCAGCAACATAGAGTCATTAGATCTCAGTCACATAGACACTTAGACCTTGTGGCCCTTGCCAATGTTATTTGAGTTAGTTTTGCCACAATTCAGTCTCCTTGTTATTCAACCTAGTTTGGCTGGGGTTGTATGCATAATTTACTGTTCATTATTTCATTTTATTTATAGTTTTCAATATCTTTTTCTTTTTTTAAAACAATCAACTACGCTTAATTAAAATTAATGCACATTTTGACACACACAAGCACACCTAAAGTGAAGAGCACCTGGTTTACGCTGCCAAGCCAAGACATAAACTTAATTAATCAATATCCCTCAAAAGAGACAACAATAGGTTTTTTATTACCCTTCACCATTTCTGTGTCGCTAGTGTCTTTCCATCATAATGCCACCAAGGCATCTTTCATGGAGAATCCAAGGTCTTCACCCCCAGTTTGCACTTGGATGTATCGCTCCTCCCTATAGGGTCCTAGTGGGTCCTTCCCCGAGTCCTCATACCGACTCCTCTTCTGGTCTATCTGATTCTGAGTCTTTGCTCACGCCTGTAGTCATCATGTCTGTTGCCAACGCAAGTATGGTAAATCCACCAGCTAGTGGCTTTGGTTCTACTCTTATAGTCCCATCTAGCGGAATCGCCGCAAGAACCATTCCGATATCTTCTTTTCTTCCTTTCATGGCTAGGTTAAGCCTTCCAGATTTCAGCCTGTTGATAAATGAACTCATACACCACGATACTGGTTGGTTGGCTATGCCAACTAAGATTCCCTCTTGCATTCCCATGTTCGAGGGTTATTTTCAAGAGGAACCCACTAACCATGTCCAATCCTTCCATATGTGGTGTTCTTGCAACTCTATAACTGATGACTCCATTTGTCTTCAGTTATTCCAATGCACGCTCACTAGAGATGCTGTAAAGTGGTATGTCAACCAACCTTTGACTTTCCATTCCACTTTTGTGACTCTGGCTCAAGCATTTCTTTCATATTTCCAGTTACCTATCTAATATGACACCGGTACTGAATTATTGACCACATTACATCAAACTTTTGCCACCTTCCTTTCTGACCATGACCAAGAATGGCATGGAAGGAGGAGCATGTTTCATGCTCCTACATTCGAAGACTGTGTTTATCTTGACTAGTTTCTTAGGTTGCTCTTAGTCCCCATAGGAAAAGATGTCACAATCTTATTTTCCTTAATTAGAGCAAGAAGCTCTCTAGGTTGCTGTGAAATATGACCTGATTTATGCCCAATCCAATTATGTTTATACCATCTTGTAGGATCTCCCTAGACCTAGTGGTTCCAATGCATCGAGGGAATCTCATGCCGATGATAGTATCATTGGATCCATTTCCCATCGATCACCATATGCCTAGTCGAGATATGGCTATCCTAAGGGGGGTACCATTTCCTCCAACACCTATTCCCCCTCCCCCCAACAACGTGTATTCAGGACAAAGCCCATCATATGCATTCGCCCAACTGCATCAGAAAATGCTAAGGCTATTTGTTTCTCAACTTGTTTACCAAACCATTGCCCCTTCCCTCTCTTCCATTTATGCACCGCCGAGTGCTCCAGCCCCCAAGTAATTAACATTGCAACCTCTCACACCTCCTCAACCTTTACCACAACAGCCACTTCCCCCTTAGGGTCAAGTGTATGCTTAGCAAGGCACAACTAATCCCCCCAATTCAAAGAAAAGGAATAAGGGGAAAGGTAACCAGAACCAACAAGTGCAGGGTAACCAGGGTAATCAACCTAATATACCCCAAGGGAACCAGCCTACCACCAACAACTAGCAATAGGGTGATCAGTCCAAGCAAGCCAAGGTAATTCGTATGAATAAGCCTTGTTCATATTCTAGTGTGCATGGCCATTATACTCATGAGTGTCCCCTCTTACCCTAGATGCATCAAATGTGAGAAGCCCGAGCATCATCTAGAGGCTTGCAGCTAACACAGTAGCCTCCTAAACCTGCACCAAACCAACTAACTATGCTCACAAATCCTTTCCCTCAGCAAATATTTATCGTTTCCCAACCTCAACAGGGTCAGGTCACCCCTCCACCTTCGCAATCTGGTCACAGTGACTACCAGGTTCTAGACAGTCATTAAGTTGCAACAACACTCTCTTCTTCAACTGTGCTTGATCATTTCAAAGTCAAATCATTTGGTCTCTAAAATCCACATACATGTCAAATCATATATTGAAAGCCTACACATTAGTTTATTTGTCATCTTAATGTTCACATGGATCCATTGTAATTATTCATATACTTGAAAGTAATTTTATTTTTCAAGCAGGGTAAGGTAGAAAAAAAATTCAAAAGTAAGAGAAAAAATAAAATATCAAGTGAAAACCTCCTTTGAGGCACCTGAGATTGGATAATTGATTGAAAACCTCCATGAGGTAGTCAATGGGTTAGGAAAAAGAGAAAAAAGAGAGAAAAAGAAAAGATCCTAAGTGAAAACCTACTTTGAGGCGCCTAGGTAGACCTACTAGTTGAAAACCTCATTGAGGTAGCTAGTAGGCCTAGAGAAAAAGAAAAGAGAGAAAAAATAAAAAAATATGTGCTCCATTTATCTCTTTTATGAATGTAGGTTCCCTCCAACATCTGCAAGCAACAAAAATAAGTTGGCACCAACAAAAGAAAAAATAGGTCAGACATAGTCAAAATAAGTCAAATTTTGACATTCTCCTCCTTTACTCAAATGCTCCAACATGACCAAGGCCATGCAAATCCATCACCCTCATCTATTTCCACCATCCACTCATCATTTCCAAGATTCTACCTCTCATTTTCCTTGTTGTCTGAAAAAACTACAGGAATGTTCTATTTTACTACAAGAAACAGAAATACATAGACCATGGTTTCAAAGAAATAGACCTCCATCACCTTCAGCCACTTTTAGTTTTTCTCGATATTCGTGCATCGATTGGCCAAGATTTGTTTATCGGGAGGTGCATAATGATGATGGCTATAGGCTTAGAAAATTTTAGGTCAATCCATTCTACTATTTGGGAGATATCGACAAAACAAGTTTGCTACAAGAGGCTGTCTTGAATTACTACATGATCTCTATAGGAAGGCTGAGAAGAAGCTAAAAGAGGAAATATGATGGATAAATGGGTGAAAAGGCTAGGTATTCTTTAGGGAAGGTTTATATAGGTCCCCCAACACTTGCGCATCAATAATAAGACAACCCATCTGCAAAATGAAATCAACATAAAAAGAAAAATGCAGTCAAGAAGATGTACCTGAGTCATTAACAACACTGCAGCATGCATGTCTCCCCAACAACCTTTAAGTAGGTACAGGTAAGAAATATTCTTGACCTCTTCTCTTTAGCATATTATAGTTAGAAATTTGTTTTCAATGCATGAGAGGTGAGGTTTTATAAGCTAAGGATGGGTCAACAATCTCGGCCTCCTT
Source organism: Pinus taeda (assembly GCA_000404065.3). NCBI lineage: Eukaryota > Viridiplantae > Streptophyta > Pinopsida > Pinales > Pinaceae > Pinus > Pinus taeda. The sequence continues at coordinate 371,896 of APFE030119635.1, read as the reverse complement.
CAACTAGTTAATTTCATCTCACTCATTCACTCATGCAATTTGGAAAAGTCAAATTATGAAGGGTGATGATTTCAAGGAATAGAGACAATAGATAAAAGAATAATTTTTTGCAAAGGCCAAGTCACCATAGCACTTCAAGCCCTCCATCCACTTCATATTCACTATCTATCCATCATTCAACCATCTCATTTCATAATTTCAAGAACAAACCCTACACTCTATCTCACCCTCAAAATTCCTTGAAAAAAACAAAAAGAATATCCTCTCCATTTTCACAAACCTTCACTATTCCCTTTGAGCCCTAGCATCATCCTCTATACCCTTTACCTCATTAATCATCACTCCCCTACATTTTAAAAGACTCTAAAACAGAAGGAAAGGCTGCTACAAGAAGACAAAATGTTGCTAGAGGAAGGAAGAAAGGAACAAATGGTGCTAAAATAAAAATAAAAAAGGCAGTGCCTAAGAGAGACCTAATAAAACATAAAACTCCAAGGCCATTAGGAAATCATCTAGGCCACAAAATAAAATAAGAATGCAAGCTAATGGTATCAAGAAACAATCATTTTCTATGCACAACTATATTTTTGGGCATGTCCTTGTGATGGGCCTCTAAATTAGACATAAATTAAGGCCCATGCCTTTAAATCAAACATAAATTAAGGCCTACGACCATACTTTAGCACATTAAGCCTCTCTTTCTACATTAGATCATTTATTTTTAACTTTAATATATTCATTAGGAAGGTTTATGAATAATTGAATATTTGTGCCTAATATTATTTATTTTTGTGGAATATTATGAGAATATTGGGCATATTATGAATATTTGGAGGAGGAGATAATTTAGAAACTTGTTCCCTACTACAGGAGGATCAATAATAAATAATAAATCAACAATATATTATGGAAGTATGACACAGATTGTGGAACTCCAATGATTGAGAAAATCTAGGAATGTGTTCCACTAATCAAGGGACCAGAGCCACTAATCAAGGGATTTTGGTGGGGAAAGCTTCCTCCCTTCATGGGGAATTATTCCTATTCATTTTGTATAAGTAATAACTCGAATTGTCCTCTAGAGATATATTTTCATTGGTCTTATTGTAGAGAGAGCTTGTATTTTTGCAGCTCCATTGTATTTTCTTGCAGGGATGTAATTCTATTGATGAAAATAATGAAGATTGTGTCATGTTCAGCTTCTAAATCTTGTTCTCCTCCGTAGGTCTCTGAGTTTCTTTGGGTTTAGCCATCCTAGGAACCTCAGAGCCCTTTTGTATCATTTTCTTTCCTTCTTTTCACTTCTTATTCACATGCATCTCTTGTTTTTATTTCTTTCTATTTCTACATTTAGTATTAATGATTTCTTTTTGTAGGATTGAGTTAAATGGTTGATGTAAGTTCTTTTGCAGGATCATAGGCACTATTTTATCCTTTGAAAAGATTTGGAAGTTCATAGTAATAATTGAGCTACTTGGATTAGTCTTCGTATTCCTAAATCTAGATTGTTGGACCTCCCTTTTAGCAAAGAACAATAAATTTCTGCTATTTTTTAGAGCATGCTAACAAGATTAATTTGAGTTGGTTCCACTTGCATTATATCACAAAAACATTCTAGTTCATAACAAAAACTACCACATTTCATTTGCACTTGATTTGGTTAGACATTTTTTAGATTTACTAGCTCACTAGTTCTCGAATTTCTAGATTTTTGACTAGTAATGTTTTTTATTTTTTTTGCATGGGTGAACAGAGGTCTTTTTGAGTGATTCTACTTGGAATAGGGACCTAATACATCCTAGTTAATAAAAAAATTTGTCCCATCCAATTTGGATTTTATTTTCTTGGTCATTAAACCCTCACCAATTTCATCACTTCACAAGGAAAATTCTCCAAGCTTTTTGAGCAAATCCATCCATCTCCCCACTTTGGTTTTGACTTCTGAAGTGGTCCTAGGAACTCGCTTACCTCATTCTATCCACCAACCACCTTCCATAAGCTTTCCATCACGTTCAACATCCATCCTTTTGCTCTCAGTTGTATCCTATAGGTTTTTAGGGGGTCTTGTAGGTTTTTAGTACATCTTGTAGGTTTTCCTGTAGTGGCCTGTTTTGAGGCTAAATTGAGGGAAAACCTCTAGGAAGCCACACAATGTCACCTAAATGTCTTCCAAGACTTTCAACCATCCACCATAATATCCAAGCCACCTTCCACATCACCAAAAGAGATTAGCTTTCACACTCTCACATGAAAAAAGAAAAAAAGAAAAACAGATCTATTTTATTCATTTACATGCACAACAGTAGAAGGGTTGATGGTTTGAATCTGCATGTTTAGGACAGTAGGATTGCATACATGTTAACTTAGAATTATTTTGAAGAAAATCCTCTTAGAAGTTAGTTAGAAAATGGTGTGTTTTAGCAGCTGATTTCAGTCTCTTTCTTTGTACTTTCTTTCTCTCAATAGGTTAAGGTTTCATTTTGAACATTTCATTTTCTACAATTAGTTTAGGATTTGACTTCAGTACATGCACTCCATTACATCATGATAGAAAAGGAAGAACACATTGTATGTTGCACATATAGTGCCGACCTCTTAATTTTGTATAAACCCCGAGTTGATAATTAAAGGCAGTAGCCTTGGGGGTTGCTGCATTCTTGTTGCAATACCGAGGCTCATCACTTTTTGGCACCGTTGCCGGGGAGGTGTCAAAGTATGCTTTGTTTTCTTCCCTAATTGATTCATTTATTTTTACTTTTTGCAAAAAAAAATATTTGCATTAGGCATATTTCATTTCAAAAATATAGAAGTGCATTACATTAGTTTTTCATTCAATCGTAAAAGCAAAAAGAAAAAATCTCCAACACCAACCCACCCCCCCATTTGATCACATGGTGCAGTAAGAGACACATCACCATTCACTTTTGGAGGTAAAAGAAGAGGATGGAGAAGAATGTAGAAGAAATGGATGGAGATGATGACAATGAGGAAGATCCTCTCGGATTTCCCATTTAATATACTGATGGTAGTGTGCACATGAAGAACATCCCTCCATATTTTCTTCCAAAATTTCATGGTCTAAGGTCAAAGGATCCGGAAGCCTTTCTCTTTGAATTTGAAATTGTTTGTAGATCTTATGGTTACATATTAAAAACTCAAAAACTGAGATTGTTTCCGGCAACATTGAAGGATAAAGCTCTTAAATGGTTCATGAGTTTAGGAACTAATTCAATAAGATCATGGAATGATATGCAAAATATATTAATACAAAAATATAAAGATCATGGTCTTAAAGAAGAAATGTTTAAAATGAATAAGAAAGAAGATGATAGTCTAGAGGATCTAATAGGCAGGCATGTATAATGTTAAGAGGGAAAAACTACATCATTTAGGATCTGACACACTAGTCTAGAGGATCTAATAGATAGGTTCATGTATAATGTTAAGAGGGAAAAACTGCATCATTTAGGATCTAACACACTAAAAACCCTTTTACTTAGAGAAATTAGGGATGAATGGATTGATCTCCTTAATCTCATGAGTAGAGGTGATGTATACCAATTATCATTTGAAGAAATTTGTGAAACATGCAAACATATATCAATAGGAAGGGCAAGAGTGGGAAAATCAACATCAAGATCGGTAAGTCAAGCTAAACTTGGAAATTTGTTTGATGATTTTAAAACAGGAATTCTTAGCAATCTAACCAAACAAGTAGAAATGTTAAGAATGCAAGATGAAGGAAAAGAAAATGTTGATATTTGTGTTGCAGAATCACATGATGTTAAATGTTGTTCATCATTACCAAGGTTGAAGGAAGTTCACCGAGAGGCTAATGGAGCAAGTCAATTGCCAATGCAGCAATGTTATGTAGCTCCAAGAGGACCATGACAACCTATTCGGCCTAATATGATGCAAGATCCTAATTCAAAATTTCAAGTTTACGCATATCCACCTCAAAATAATTGGAACACACCTTTTCCTTGGCAACATTGGTCATCTCAACCCCAAAGGAAATCTTGGTAACAAGGTTGGCAAAGATCTTTAGGGAGCCATCCACAATATCCTCAATATTTTCCTCAATATCCTCCATACCCAACTCCATGTTATCCCTACCATTCACTTCCACCACAACCACAGCCCCATCCACATCCATCTCAAATATTCACTCCCACTCAACTACCTGTACCACCATTTCCAAATGCACACATTGAAGTAGGCCAGCCTACTTACAATGGTGAGGTACAGCATTTCGAAACATCTCCTCTTGAGATCAATGGTATTCACCATAGCTTAGGAAGAGTATTGCAAAAAAGAGACTATCTTGATATCATTAAAGGACCACATCCAGTAAAAGAAGATTCAAATGAGAAGACAGCATAATCATGAGCTGCACTTGATGAAGAACAAACATCAAAATCAGAGATTGAGAAATCTCCCTCATGGTTACCATAAAATCTTCCATGTATTTGATAGATCAATCAACAAAAAGAGGAAGACTTGAAGGTCATGATACAAGAAGACATCCAAGATGGTCCAAATCAGAAAGTGGACCAAAGGAATGACAACTATATTGAAATATGGTTCCAAACGGTCACTAAGTTGCAACAACACTCTCTTCTTCAATTGCGATTGATATCATCAAAGTCAAATCATTTGATCTCTCAAATTCAGGTACATGTCAAAGCATACATCTCAAGCCTACACATCAGTTTTTTTGTCATCTTTATGTGCACATGGCTCCATTGGAAGTATTCTTATCCTTGAAAGTGATTTTTTTTTTCAAATAGGGTAGGGTAGAAGAAAAAAATGATGAAAAAAGAGAAAAAATAAAAAACTTAGTTGAAAACCTCCATGAGGTGGTCAATGGGTTGGAAAAAAAAAAAAAAGAGAAAAAAGAAAAGATCCTAGGTGAAAACCTCCTTTGAGACACATAGGTAGACCTACTAGTTGAAAACCTCATTGAGGCGGCTAGTAGACCTAGAAGAAAAAAGGAGAAAAAATAAAAGAAATACTTAACCTATGCATCTCTTTGATGAATGCATGTACTCTCCAACATCTACAAGCAATAAGAACAAGTTGGTACCAAAAGGAAAATTGGTCAAGCCTAGTCAAAACAAGTCAAATTTTGACTTTCTCCTCCCTTGCTCAAATGCTCTAACAAGTCCAAGGCCATGCCAATCCATCACAATCATCTACTTTTACCATCCACCCATCATTCTAAAGCTTCTACCATTCAGTTTGCGTTCCTAGAAAACTACAGGATGCTCTGTTTTACTACAAGATACAAAAATACATAGAGAAGAAATTTGTTTTTGCCATAACTTGAAAACCATGCATCCATTTGCCAAGATGTTTCCAGGGGAGATGCATATGGATGACATTAACATGCTCAAGCAATTTCATAAAATTCTAGTGCACGATTTCCAAGAAATCAACCTCCATCACCTTCAGCCATTTTTAGTTTTTCTCAAGATCCGTGCATCCATGGACCAAAATGTTTTTATGGGGAGCTGCATAATGATGATGGCAACATGCTCAAAAAGTTTCAGGTAAATCCATTCTATCGTTTTGGAGATATGGACAAAACAAGTCGATGTCCTGAAAACCTACAAGATTCCCTGAGATCCTACAGGATACATAATAGCACCTACAGGATTGGCAGTGAGAAGTTTTAAAAGGGAAAAATAGAGGTTGGCTTCATCAAGCAGTTTTAAGGAGGTGGGCTCTACATTTCCCCACATTTTTCCAAGTGAAAAGAACATAAAAAAACCCTTCTAGTTTGTTGAAAGTGATTATAGCATAAGAGAATTGTATACACAAAATTTTTAAATTTGGTATCAGACCTATAAAAACCTCCATCCATCAGAGAAAAATGACAAGGGGGAACCCATCAACACAGTGAGGATTCATCAACACCCTCTTATACTAAGAGATATTCACAAGGCACAATTGGATAGGTTTCTTTGAAAAATTTAGGGGATATGATGATGAAGTAGCTAGAGATTTGTAGTGAGCTTCAGCATGAAGATCTAGAGGTCAAAAAGATCCTCTAGAGCTTAGCAGTAGAATCAAGATCATCATCATCACCATCCAACGCCTGCACATCAACATCAACTCAGCAACAACATGCATGTCTCTCCAACAACCATCAAGTAGGTATAGGTATGCAATATTCTTGACCTCTTATCTTGAGCATATTATAGTTATAAATTTGTTGTCAGTGCATGAGAGATGACACTTTATAAGCTAAAGATGGGTGAGCAGTCTCATCCGCCTTCAACTAGTTAATTGCAACTAACTCCATCACTCATGCAATGTTGAAAAATCAAATTATGAAGGGTGATGATTTCAAGGAATGATGATAGCAGTTAAAAGAAGAAATTTTTGCAAAGGCCAAGTCACCACAGCATTTCAAGCCCTCCATCTACTTCATATTCACTATGTATTCATCATTCATCCATCCCATTTCATTCTTAAAATAAAAAACCAACAGAACATCCTTTCCATTTTCAATCCAAAAGGACTCCAATCTCTTTTTAACTTTTGTCCAAGGTCTAAAAATGGGAAAAAGGCATGGGAGTCAAGTTGAGGGCCTGCCCTAACTTCAAACTATTATTTATGCTCAAAACTAGTTTCCTGTAGTTTTAACAGGGTCTCCTGTAGGTTTCCTGTAGTTTTGACAAGAATTACTACAAGTTGTCCTAGTTCTCATCTTAAGATAGTTTGAAGGTGTTAGAGGTCTCCAAATGGCAGAACAAGGTAGCAGAAGGTTGATAAGGTTGTGGAAGACCTTGCCAAACTGAAAAATATTCAAGAACCCATCTTGCATAAGGGGAAAAAGGCAAGCTAATGGTCTCAAGAAATACTAATTTTTACTTGCACAAATATGTTTTTGGGCTTGTCCTTGCATAACTTGCAGCCAATATTCTTAATGCACAAGAGAGAGGCCACCAGGGCCATGAATGAGGCACAATGAGGTCACTAACTTACTTAGATAGGCAACACTTTCAGCAGGGGGGTATGATGGGCCTCTAAATTAGACATAAATTAATGCCCATGCCTCTAAAATAGACATAAAATAAGGCTTACGACCATCCTTCAAAACATTAAACCTTTCTTTCTGCATTAGATGATTTATTTTTAACTTTAACATATTCATTATGAAGGTTTATGAATAATTGCATATTTGTGCCTAACATTATTTATTTTTGTGGAATATTATGAGAATATTCAGCAGATTATGAAGATTTGTAGGAGGAGATAATTTAGGGACTTGTTTCCTACTACAGGAGGATCAATAACAAATAATAAATCAACAAGATATTATGGAATTATGGCACAAATTATGAAACTCCAATGATTGAGAAAATCTAGGAATGTGTTCCACTAATCAAGGGACCAGATCCACTAATCAACGGATTTTGGTGGGAAAATATTCCTCCATTCATGGGGAATGATTCCTAATAATTTTTTATAAGTAGAAAGTCAGGTTTTCCTCTAGAGATATATTTTCATTGGTGTTAGTGTGGAGAGCTCTTGTATTTTTGTAGCTCCATTGTATTTTCTTGCAGGGATGTAATTCTATTGATGAGAATAATGAATATTGTGTCATGTTCAACTTCTAAATCTTGTTCTCCTCCACATGTCTTTGAGTTTCCTTGGGCTTGGCCATCCCAGGAACCTCAGAACCCTTTTGTATCATTTTCTTTCCTTCTTTTCACTTCTTATTCACATGCATCACTAGTTTTTATTTCTTTCTATTTCTGCATTTAGTGTTAATGATTTCTTGTTGTAAGATTGAGTTAAATGGTTGATGTAAGTTCTTTTGCAGGATCACAAGCACTATTTCATCCTTGGAAAAGATTTGGAAGTTCATAGTAGTCATTGTGCTGCTTGGATTAGTCTTCTTATTCCCAAATCGAGATTGTTGGACCTCCTTTTAGGCAAAGAACAATAAATTTCTGCTATTTTTTAGAGCATTCTAACAAGCTTCAATCAAGTTGGTTCAACTTAAATTAGATCACAAGAACATTCTAGTTCACAACAAAAATTACACCATTGAATTTGCACTTGATTTGGTTAGGCATTTTTTAGATTTACTAGCTCACTAGTACTTCAATTTCTATATTTTCAAATAGTAATGTTTTTTTTTTGCATGGGTTAACAGAGGTCTCTTTTAGATTTTCCACTTGGAACAGGGACCTAAGACATATTATTTAATAACAAAATTTGTCCCATCCAATTTGGATTTGATTTTCTTGCTCATTAAACCCTCACCAATTTCATCATTTCACAAGGAAACTTCTCCAAGATTTTTGAGAAAATCCATCCATCTCCCCACTTTGGTTTTGCGTTATGAAGTGGTACTAGGCACTTCCTTTCCTCATTCCATACACCAACCACCTTCCCTAAGCTTTCCATCACCTTCAACATCCATCCTTTTTCTCTCCGCTGTATCCTGTAGGTTTTCAGGGGATCCTGTAAGGTTTTAGTACATCTTGTAGGTTTTCTTGTAGTGGCCTGTTTTAAATCCGAATTGAGGGAAAAACTATAAGAAGCTGCACAAGGTCACCTAAGGGTCTCCCAAGCCTTCCAACCATCCACCAGCATCTCCAAGCCACTTGCCACATCACCAAAAGAGATTAGCTTTCACACTTTCACATGAAAAAAGACAAAAAGAAAAATAGATTTATTTTATTCATTTACATGCACAACAGTAGAAAGGGTTGATGGTTTGAATCTACATGCTTAGGATAGTAGGATTGCATACATGTTAAATTAGCATTATTTTGAAGCAAAGCCTCTTAGCAATTAGTTAGAAAATGGTGTCTTGTAGCATTTGGTTTCAGTCTCTTTCCTTGTACTTTCTTTCTCTCAATAGGTTAAGGTTCTATTTCGAAAATTTCATTTTCTGCAATTAGCTTAGGATTTGACTTTGGTACATGCACTCCATTACATCATGACAACAAAGGAAGAACACATTGTATGCTACACATATATTGCCAATACCTCTTAAATTTGTACAACCCCCAGGTTGATAATTAAAGTCGGTTGCCTTGGGAGTTGCAGCATTCTTGTTGCAATACTGAGGCTCATCACCTTGCAGAACTTATAGCCAAGATTCTTAAGAGAAAGGATTGATAAATCCACAAGAGAGAGGCCACCAAGGCCATGAATGAGGCACAATGAGGTCACTAATTTTCTCAGAGGATGAGCAACACCTTCAGCAAGGGGTATGATGGGCCTCTAAACTAGACATAAATTAAGGCCCATGCCACTAGATTAAACATAAATTAAGGCCCATATAACCATCCTTCAGCATATTAAACCTATATTTTTGCATTAGATAATGCATTTTTAACTTTAAGATGTTATTAGGAAGGTTTATGAATAATTTCATATATGCGCCTAATATTATTTATTTTTGTCGAACACTATCAGAATATTGGGAAGATTATGAAAATTTGGAGGAGATAATTTAGGGACTTTCTCCCTACTATAGGAAGATCAATATTAAATAATAAATTAACAAGATATTATGGAATTATGACACAGATTTTGGAACTCCACTGATTGAGAAAATCTAGGAATGTGTTCCTTGCCATTTAATGCATATTCCTAGTATTGTGAACCAGATCCACTAATCAAGGTATTTTGATGGGGAAAGCTTCCTCCTTTCGAGGGGAATGATTTATAATAATTTTTTATAAGTACCAAGTCGAATTTTCCTCTAGAGGTGGATTTCGATTAATCTTATTGAGGAGAGAACTCGTATTTTTGCAGCTCCACAGTCATTTCTTCCAGGGATGTAATTGTATTGATGAAAATATTGAAGATTGGTGTCATGTTCAGCTTCTAAATCTTGTTCTCCTCCATATTACTCTTATTTTCCTTGGGCTTGGTCATCCCAAGATCCTTAGAGCCATTTTGTATCATTTTTTTCTTCTTGTCACTTCTTATTCACATGCATCTCTTGTTCCTGTTTCTTTATATTTTTGCATTTAGTATTAATGATTTCTTATTGTAGGATTTGGTTAAACTGTTAATGTAAGTTCTTTTGTAGGGTTAAAAGAATGATTTCATCATTGGAAAATATTTGGAAGTTCATAGTAATCTTTGAGTTTCATGGATTAGTTTTCTTATTCCCAAATCTAGATTTCTGGAACTCCTTTATGGGAAATAACAACAAATTTCTGTTATTTTTTAGAGCATGATAATGAGCTTCAATCAAGTTGATTCCACTTGCATTATATCTCAAAAATATTCTATTTAATAACAAAATCTACCCCATTGCATTTTCAATTGATTAGGTTAGGCATTTGCTAGATTTACTATCTGACTAGTTCTCAAATTTCTAGATTTTAGACTAGTAATTTTCCGTTATTTAATAAATCTTTCCCATGTATAGATAAAATTGTGGATAGATGCAGACAATAATGTGTGTTGTTGTAGTAGCTTCTACATTGCAGGGATGCCTCATCTCATTCACCTCATCCAAGCCTCGTCCACCCATGTGACCAAAATCCACTAAAATCTTAATTCAAATTCTTGTTTTATAAGCAAAAATTGTCATTTCCATTGAGAAAATCTACCCATCTTGGAGCCCTTGCTTGAGTTCTAGGTAGTGTCCACCACCTCTTTGCCTTATTCTTACATTATCCACCTTTCCCAAGCTCCATTCCACCTTCTAGACCACTTCCTAAGCTTTTGGCTTGTTTTTGTAATAAAACAAGAGATCCTATAGGAACTAGTACATCCTCCAAACGTTCTGTAGGAAATCCTATAGCAGCCTATTTTGAGCTCCAATTGAGAAAAATCATCATTGAAGCTAGGATTAGGCCTCTACTTGACCTCCAAGCCATAAAAACAATTGTACCCCTCTTCCTCCACACTTGTATTCCCTACGAAAGAACAAGGAAAGATTAGCATTTGCATTTATAAAATGAAAAGATAAAGCAAAAGATTTATTTTTATTTCTTAATTAACACATGCATGCAGCAGTTAATACTCCCTAGATCAGATTCCATGCTCAGTTAGTTTAAATCATCACATGTGATAAATAGGGTTAAGTTAGGTTTCTTTTACATTTAGTTCATAACCTTTATGCAATTAAAATATGTTTATTTCCTTGTACTTTATTTCTTGCAATAGGTTAGGGTTTCCATTTCAAGCAATTCATTTTCTGCACTTAGTTTAGCATTTGATTTCAGTACATGCACTCCATTACATCATGAAAAAAAAAATAAGGACACATTGTATGTTGCACATAAAGTGTTGATACCTCTTAAGTTTGTACGAACCTTGTGTTGATAATTAAAGTCGGTAGCCATGGGAGTTGTAGCATTCTTCTTGCAATACTGAGGCTCATCACTTTTTGGCGTCGTTACCGGGGAGGTGTCAAAGTATGCATTGTTTTCTTCCCCGATTGATTCATTTATTTTTACATTTTACAAAAGCAAAAAAGTATTTCCATTAGGCATATTTCATCTCAAAAATAGAAAAGTACATTGCGTTAGTGTTTCTGATGCAAGAGCCTTTAGACCTAGTCAGCAGCAATGTGATGGTATGATCACATGTTGTTGCTAACAAAGGGTTGGAAGACAAGGGATTAGTTAATTCTATTAATTTAAATGTATGAGAGTGTTTATTTGTTGTCAAAATTGAGCAGAAAAGGGCATAAGTGGCTGATTGATCCTCCATGTGTGGAGATCAGGCCAAATAGTTAGATCATCTTGTTTGAATAGGATATGAGGGATTTGAAAGTTTAAATTAGCATTTGTTTGAGAAAAGAGTGGAGTGAAGAGATTCTTTAGGGAAGAATGAGAGATTTCTGGATCTGAACTAAATGGGTTCATGAATCCACATTTTGTATAAATTGTAATTGTCAAACCACGTAGTAACTCCTCAAAGCAAAACTGATTCACATGTTTATTCATTCAGGTTGGTCTTCATTATATACATGAGGGAGAGACTGTTCACTTCATCTCCCGATGACTGTTCACATTACTTATTTATTTATTTACATTTTGTTCATCTAATCCTGATGATTAGGTGTCAACATTCCCCACCTTAATCTGAAGGGATGTTAGTGAGTCCAAGCATCATTCTGAATCGTTCAAGTTTTTCTCTTCCAAGCGCTTTGGTGAAGATGTCTGAAATTTTCTCATTAGTGGAACAATGACGAAGATGGATTGTTTTGGCCTCAACATGATGTCGAATCAGATGATATTTAGTATTGATGTGCTTCATTCGATCATGGAACTTTGGGTTATTGGCCAACTTTATTGCAGAGGTATTTTCAATCATGAGTGGAGTTGATTGTACTTGTTTTACCTACAAATCTTCAAGATTTTTCCTGAGCCACACAATTTCTTTTGTTGCTTCAGTTGCTGCCACGTATTTTTCTTCTGTTGTGGAATCTGCTGAAACTAACTGTTTGCATGATCTCTAGGAGACAACTCCTGATCCAAGACTCATAGCATATCCTGAAGTAGATACCCCAGTTTCTTTGTCTCCATCGAAGTCTAAATCAGAGTATCCAATCAAGCTGAAGTCGTCCACCAGTGTATACTTGATTCCAAAGTCTTGAGTTCCCTTCAAGTACCTTAGAACTCTTTTTGTAGCAGACCAAAGTCCTTCACAATGGTTTTTCATAAACCTGGAGAGGATTCCAAGACCAAATGAAATGTCAAGTCTGGTAGTAGTTAGGTAGTTGAGACTTCCTACAAGCTATCTATACTTTGTTGCATCCTCAAATTCTTTTCCTTCAATAGATGTGAGCATTAAGTTTTGTTCCATTAGAGTAGTAAGAGGATTGCATTTTTTCATGCCAAACATGTTCAATAGATCTCCAATGTATTTCTTTTGAGAAAGAAATATGGACTTCGGATGTTGGGTTACTTCAATACCAACATAGTAATGAAAATATCCCAAATCAATCATTTCAAAACTTCTCCCCAATTCCTTCTTTATGGATGCAATGTAGCTTTCATTGTTCCCTGTCATTAAAAGATCATCTACATATACCACAAGATATACAACTGTTTTGCTGACTTTCTTGACAAATAAAGGTTGCATCATCAAGATCAAAATGTTTGAAATTGAGTTTCAGAAGATGCTCAGTTAGTTTTTCATACCAGGCTCACGGTGCTTGTTTGAGGCCATACAAGGACTTCACTAGTTTGCTTACTTTATGTTCATATCCTTTCACAACAAATCCTTCAGGCTGGGACATAAAAACATTCTCTTTTAGATCTCCATTCAAGAAAGCCATTTTTACATCCATTTGATGGACTTTCCAACTTTCCTGAGCTACTAGGGAAAAGAGTGTCTAGATGGTAGCCCATTTGGTTGTGGGGGCAAAAGTCTCCTCATAATCAACCCCTTCCTTCTATGCAAAACCTTTTGCCACAAACCTAGCTTTGTGCTTGTCAAGTGAGCCGTCGACTTTATACTTGTTCTTGTAGACCCACTTGCAGCCAATTGGTTTGGTTCCTAATGGAGGATCAACCAACTTCCAAGTGCCATTCTTTATGAGGGCATCATACTCCTTTTGCATTGCTTCTTTCCATTCATCATGAGAAGCAGCTTCTTTGAAGGAGGTTGGTTCAAAATATGTAGACAAGTTCAATTCACAATCATAAGAAACATCCATATCAATAGGTGAATTAGAGTCATCTACATCACCTCCATTTTGTAGGTTTGAATTTTGAGTTCCTGTCTTTCCAACCTCATCAGGATGAAAACTTTGAAGTGTCTTTGTCAGCCACTTTGGGGGACCTTTCTCAAATGGTCTAGGTTGCTCCATTTATTGAGTTGGTACTGAATCAAGATTGAGTCTCCTAATTATATCAATCACATCACTTAAAGCATCATCTATTGTTGGAGTTTCATGCGGGGGAGAGTGTTCTTCAGAAGAAGATTCCACATGTTGATCTAGTATAGGAATCCCCCCTTCAAGATGTGGAATCAAATTATCAAATTCTTGAATTGATTTTGCTTTTGCGAATCTGTCCAAGCGATCAAGTTGGAACTCAACAACATTGTCAGTTTTGGATGATTCAAGAAAAATTACATCCCTAGATACAACAAACTTTCTATTTGCTTCATCATAGAGACGATATGCTTTGGAGGTGTTTGAATACCCCAGGAAGATACATTTACGACTTCTAGCACCAAGTTTGTTTCTATGTACCTTTGGTATTAAGGCATAATAGGTGGAACCAAAGAGCCTAAGATGCTTTACCGAAGGAAAATGTCCATACCACATCTCATATGGAGTCTTCTTTCTAATAGAATTAGATGGACATCTATTCTTTATATATGCAGCACATAGAACAACATTAGCCCAAAACATTATCTTTACATTTTTGAAGAAGAGCATGGATTGTACCATATTTAAGATTGTGTTATTCATTCTTTCAGCTACACCATTCTGTTGGGGATTATAAGGCACAATTGTTTGATGTTTGATCCCATGTTGGCGAAGATAGTTTTCAAATTCATTTGATGTGTATTATTTTCCATTGTCAGTGTGAATAGAGCCAATATGAGATTGTGTATCATTTTCAATCCGTTTATGAAAATTCTTGAATGTTTGAAAAGCATCAGATTTGTTCTTCAATAAATAAACCCAACACATTCTGGTGTAGTCATCAATAAATATCATCATATATTTGTTTCCATTTGCAGAAGGAACAGGTATTGGACCACATAAATCTGAATGAATGAGTTCAAGTTTTCTATGTGCTCTTGAATGTGAATGATGAAAAGATTGTTTTCTATGCTTTCCTAGAATGCAAGCATCACATTGCTTAAGTTTCCTAGGAATTGTAGGCAAACCAACAGCGCCATTTTTCTTCAACAAGTGGAGGTTGTCATAGTTCAAATGTCAAAATATAGCATGCCATAATAAACTTGATGGAAGTGTACCTTCTTCATGATGAGAATTGTATGAGAAATGTTGTGCACGAGCATAGGTTCCTTGCAGCTTGAGAAGCCTTTCTTCTTCTATTCCCCTCATGACAAGTGAGTGGTCAGATGCTTTTCTTACCTCAAGCTTGCCATCAAACGTATGAATGGAGTGACCTTGTTGGTGGATGTGGACTAAGGACAACAAGTTTCTCTTGAGCTCTAGGAGATATAGAACATGATGCAAAAGAAAGTCTGGAAGACCAGGCAGTTTAAGCCTGATTGTGCCAAGCCCTAATGGCTTGATTTTTGATTGGTCTACAAAGTATACTACTCCATCAACATTGTCAGTAAATTCTTCAAAAAATCTTTTCTATGAGTCATGTGGCAGGTTGCTCCTAAATCAAGCAACCAATCATTTTTCCAAGAAGGAAGTGAAGAATTAAATAAATCTTCATTTACTCCAATGTTACATTGTGCCACAACATAGTGAGTAGATTCAGGTGCTTTACCTTTGTCTGTATCATTAGTTTTACCTTTCTGTCGGTTTCTTTTTTGCTCAATTTTGTCCCATGGTAGCTTGCATGTAGAGGCATCATGTGATCCATTTCTTTTGCAACGTATGCAGCGTAGATCTGTCTTTTCTCCTTGAGAGTGGCTGCCCACCCTGCCTCTGAAATTTCTTCCTCTTCCTTTTTGACCACCTCTTCCTCTGGAAGAATCTTGAGCAAGATTATTCTCTCTATGTGTAGGACACACAACTTTTTCAGAAGACAGAAAACGCTTCTCTTTTTCAACAAACTTCTCCATCATAAAATTTGAACTGAGCCCAAAAAGAATTACAATATTTGTAGAAAAACACTAATAGTAATTTTCTATGTCTTTACAAAATGGAATCAACTACAAGCTCTCAATATTTATAGCATATTCCACAATATTCATATACCAAGCACAGTCATCGAGTTAATGCACTAGAACAACAGTGTTCTTGGACAACAATATTCTTGGATAGCAAGTAACACACTACACCTTTATGCAACATATTTCCAACTTAAATTCACTGCAATGAACAATGCAACTCTCAATTTCCACGGCAATCGTGATCCCAACACATGGTATCAGAGCCAACTCCATTTTCGGCATAGTCTTGTAACTCCCTTCTTCTAGTTTCAGACTCTAGGCTCTCTGTCCCCCTGTCCCTTCCATAGTCATTGCCACTGTCTAAATGTTACGCATAGACCAGTTTGCCCAGTCCACCCTCTAACAGTTCGCACGATTTTTTTGCATGATTGTAACATCTCTTAGTTTTCCAGAAGAGGAGCAAGAGTCACCCATTCGACTCTGAAATGTTTCTTTTGCGACTTCATCTTCTTACTTTTGAGATTTTTTCATATCCGCTGGTGCTTTCATAACTGCTCTGTATCATAGACGATGTGACAACTTCTGGAGGCATTCCATAGTAATCTTCTGGAATGAGTGGGAGGTTAGGTTAGGTCAGATTCAGATGGAAAGATAGGATGAATAAGCGAGGGGAGAATTGAAACAGTCAAGTATGACTATTCCTTCTGTAAATAGTTATTAATATGAATACAATGCGGATTGTGTATTTCCTTGTGTAATTGAGTATTGAGTGTAATAGAGTAGGCAGAGTGTGTTACACAGAGGTTAGATAGTGTAGAGAGAGTTAAGTAGAAGAGAGAATAGATCAGAGCATGAGATGTTTTGTACACGATGTAAAGGCGGTTATGAATAAATGAGGTTTACATACAAAGCTTGTTTTGTGTGATCTTTTGTATGTGATTGGTTTCATAGGTCATAGGTTGAATCCTCTGTAATTACAGTGAACAATTAAGAGTTGGATATGCTTTCAGAAATGGTGGAGCATATAAGTTAGACACTGATTAACTTGGCGGAAGCGAAAAGTCTTGGTGGAACCTATTAAGTTTGTGAAGAAACCCTTAATTAAATTAGGATCCTCTGTTGGCTAGTAGATCCAACGGTGATCAGCAATTGCATTGAGGTAGGAGTGTACAAATTCCTGATCGTGGTTGAAACCCCACATTAAATCCTAGCCGTCGATCCCATTTTCAATGATTACGCCATAGTCAAATGTGGGGATTAAGCTGTTTCTTTACAATGTGCTAGTTGGAGCTCCACAGACTGTAGGTCTGATGGCCTCTTATATCCAACAGATAGTGGGCAAAGAAGTGATCAGGCTTTAATTCCAAAAATGGACAAGAAAATTATATGCCAAGAGTTTATATTCCTTATCGGCTCTGATTAGGCAGTTAAACGTCGCGCATGGTCCTCGGGTGATATCACTGCTGACCATTGGATCAAGTGTGGTTTGATCGAATGGTGGAGGATCAACGATTGGTTTCACATTGTAATTTCCAAGAGTGTTGAACCTAAGCTTACGAAAATGTGATTTGCGATGTGCGATGATTGGGTGAACCATCAACCGTTGGATTGAAAGGGTAAGATCAACGGCTGAGAATATATCGTGATAATATTTGTGGAAAGGTGGACCCGATAGGAAGTGAACTAGGATTTATTTTATTTGGTTTTTTGTCTTCGGCATCCAAAGTGGGACTGATGTGTGTTGGTGGGTTCTGTGTTATCCCGCTGGTTGGTGATTGGTTGAGTTTTCATTAAAATAGACCAATGCACAGGCTTCCATTGTATACGTGGGCATAACACATAGGTCCACATGGGATTTTGAAAAGGATGTTAGTAGGTTGGCATCAGTTTCCGTTCAATCATAAAAACAAAGAAAATCTCCAACACTAACCCAATCGCCCTATTTGATCACGCAGTGCAATAAGAGCCACATCACCATTCACTTTTACATGTAGAAGAAGAAGATGGCAAATAATATAGAAGAAATGGATGGAGATGATGACAATGAGGAAGATCCTCTCGGATTTCCCATTCAAGGTACTGATGGTAGTATGCACATGA
Source organism: Pinus taeda (assembly GCA_000404065.3). Classification (NCBI taxonomy): domain Eukaryota; kingdom Viridiplantae; phylum Streptophyta; class Pinopsida; order Pinales; family Pinaceae; genus Pinus; species Pinus taeda. The sequence goes on along the minus strand of APFE030119635.1, from coordinate 354,022 downwards.
AGAACATCCCTCCATCGTTTCTTCCAAAATTTCATGGTCTAAGGTCAGAGGATTCAGAAAACTTTCTGTTTGAATTTGAAATTGTTTGTAGATCTTATGGTTACTTATTAAAAACTCAAAAATTGAGATTGTTTCTCACAACATTGAAGGATAGAGCTCTTAAATGGTTCATGGGTTTAGGGACTAATTCAATAAGATCATGGAATGATATGGAAACTATATTTCTAGAAAAATATAAAGATCATGATCTTAAATAATAAATATTTAGAATGAATTAAAGATAATATGAGAGTCTAGAGGATCTAATAGAGAGGTTCATGTATAATGTTAAGAGGGAAAAACTACATCATTTAGGATCTGACACACTAAAAACCCTCTTAGAACAATTAGGGATGAGTGGATTGATCTCCTTTATCTCATGAGTGGAGCTGATGTATACCAACTATCATTTGAAGCAATTTGTGAAACATGCAAACACATATCAAAAGGAAGGGCAAGATTAAGTAAATCAACATCAAGATCCGTAAGTCAAGCTAATCTTGGAAATTTTCTTGATAACTTTAAAACAAAAATTCTTAGCAATCTATCTGAACAAGTAGAAATGTTAAGAACTCAAAATTAGAAAAAAGGAGGTGCTAATATTTGTGTCATCCATACGGAAACATATGATGTTAAATATTGCCCCTCATTACCAAGGTTGAAGGAAGTTTACCAAGAGGAAAATGGAGCAAGTCAATTGCCAATGCGGCTATGTTATGTAGCTTCAAGAGGACCATGACAGTCTATTTAATCTAGTATGATGCAAGAACCTAATTCACAATTTCAAGCTTATGCACATCCATCTCAAAGTAATTGGAACACACCCTTTCCTTGATAACATTGGCCATCTCAACCCCAAAATCAATCTTGGCAAAAAGGTTGGAAACGAAATTATGGAAGCCATCCACAATATCCTCAATATTTTCATCAATATCCTCCATACCCAACTCCATTTTATCCATATCATTCACCTGCACCACAACCACAACCTTAACTACATCCATCTCAAATATCCACTCCCACTCAACTACCTGTACCACCATTTCCAAACCCACATAATGAAGTAGCTTAGTCCACTTACAATGTTAAGGTACAACACTTCCAAATATATCCTTTTGATCTCAATGGTATACATCTCAGCTCAGGAAGAATATTAAAATTGAAGATTCAAAAGAGAAGATCAAAGAATCATGGGCTGTGCTTGATGAACAAAAGACAAAAAAATTAGAGACTAAGAATGCTCCCTCATGGTTAACATTAAATCCTCCACGTGTTCAAGAGAACAATCAACAAAAAGAATAAGATTTGAAGGTCATGGAGGAAGAAGACATCCAAGATGATCCAAATCAACACGTGGACTAGGGGCATCACAACTATATTGAAATATGGTTTGAGACAGTCATTATGTTGCAGCAACACTCTCTTCTTCAACTGTACTTGATCCTTTCAAAGTCAAATCACTTGGTCTCTGAAATCCAGGTACATGTCAAATCATATATTGAAAGCCTACACATCAGTTTATCTGTCATATTGATGTGCACATGGCTCCATTGGAAATATTCTTATACTTGAAAGTAATTTTGTTTTTCAAGTAGGGTAGGGTAGAAAAAAAAAGAAAGAAAAGAGGAAAAAATAAAATCTCAGGTTTAAACCTCCTTTGAGGCACCTCAAAGTCGCTCATTGATTGAAAACCTTCATGAAGCGGTCAATGGGTTGGGAAAAAGAGAAAAAAGGGAGAAAAAGAAAAAGAACTTAGGTGAAAACCTCCTTTGTGGTGCCTAGGTAGACCTACTAGTCAAAAACCTCATTGAGGCAGTTATTAGGCCTAGAATAAAAAAAGAGAAAAAATAAAAAATATGTGCTCCATGTATCTCTCTAATGAATGTCAGTGCCCTCTGACATCTGCAAGCAACAAATCAAGTTGGCACTAACAAAAGAAAAAGTAGGTCAAACCTAGTCAAAAGAAGTCAAATTTTGACTTTCTCCTCCTTTTCTGAAATGCTCCAACATGACCAAGGCCATGCAAATCCATTACCCTCATCTATTTCCACCATGCACTCGTCATTTCCAAGATTCTGCCACTCATTTTCCTCGTTGTCTTAAAAAAATACAGGAATGCTCTGGTTTACTACACGAAATAGAAATGCATAGAACATATAACTATTTTTTCCCTATCTTGCAAACCATGCATCCATTGGCCACGTTGTTTCAGGAGGAGATGCATATTGATGATGGTAACATGGCCAAGAAATTTCAGCAAATGCCAGTGCACGGTTTCCAAGAAATCGACCTCCATCACCTTCAACCACTTTTAGTTTTTCTTGATATTCGTTCATCCATTGGCGAATATTTTTTTATGGGGAGGTGCATAATGTTGATGGAAACATGCTCAAAAAATTTCATGTCAAGCCATTCTACTGTTTGGGAGATATGGACAAAACAAGACTGCTACAAGAGTTTGTCCTAAATTACAACAGGATCTCTACAGGAAGGCTGAGAAGAAGATACAAGAGAAAATATGATGGAGAAATGGGTCAAAAGGTCAGGTATTCTTTAGGGGAGGTTGATATAGGTCCCCCAACAACTGCACATCAACAATAATACAACTCATCAACAAAATGATATCAACGAAAAAAGAAGAAGGTAGTCAAGAAGATATACTCGAGTCATTAGCAACACAACAACATCAACTCAGAAGTAGCATACATGTTTCTCCAACAACCATCAGATAGGTATAGGTATGCAATATTCTTGACCTCTTCTTTTGATGATATTATAGTTAGAAATTTGTTTTCAATGCATGAGAGACGAGGGTTTATAAGCTAAATATGGGTTAGCAGTCTCGGCCACCTTCAACTAGTTAATTTCAGCTCACTCATTCACTCATGCAATGTGGAAAAGTCAAATTATGAAGGGTGATGATTTCAAGGAATGGTGACAACAGATAAAAGAAGAAATTTGCAAAGGCCAAGTCACCATAGCACTCCAAGCCTTCCATCCACTTCATATTCACTATCTATCCATCATTCATCCATCCCATTTCATAATTTTAAGAACAAACCCTACACTCTATCTCACCCTAAAAATTTCTTGAAAAAAAACAAATAGAGCATCCTCTCCATTTCCACAAACCTACACTACTCCCTCTGAGCCCTAACATCATCCTTCAAACCCTTTACATCATTTCTCATCACTCCCATATAGTTAAAAGACTTTGAAAGAGAAGGAATGGTTGCTACAAGAAGACAAAATGTTGCTACAAGATGAAAGAAATGAACAAATGGTGATAAAACAAAAAAAATGCAGTGCCTAAGAGAGACCTAATCAAAATAGAAAACTCCAAGGCCATTAGGAAATCATCTAGGCCACAAAATAAAAGAAGAAGGTAAGGTAATGGTCTCAAGAAATAGTGATTTTTCTATGCACAAATATATTTTTGGGTTTGTCCTTGCAAAACTTACAACCAAGATTCTTAAGAGAAAGGAGTAAGGATTGCACAAGAGAGAGGTCACCAGGGCCATGAATGAGGTGCAATGAGGTCACTAAGTTGCTCAGAGGATGAGAAACACTTTCAACAGGGGGGGATGATGGGCCTCTAAATTAGACATAAGTTAAGGCTCGTGCCTCTAAATTAAACAGAAATTAAGGCCCATCCAACCATACTTCAGCATATGAAATCTCCCTTTTTGCATTATATAATGTCTTTTTGACTTTAATGTGTTCATTAGGAAGGTTTATGAATAATTGCATATTTGTGCCTAATATTATTTATTTTTGTGGAATATTATGAGAATATTGGGCAGATTATGAAGATATGGATGAGGAGATAATTTAGGGACTTGCTCTCTACTACATGAAGATAAATATTAAAGATAAATCAACAATATATTATGGAGTTATGACACAGATTGTGGAGCTCCAATGATTGAGAAAATCCAGGAATGTGTTACCTGCCACTTAATGAAAATTTCTAGTATTGGGAACCAGGTCCACTAATCAAGGGGTTTTGGTGGGGAAAGTTTCCTCCTTTCATGGGGAATGATTCTTAATCATTTTGTATAAGTACCAAGTCAAAGTTTCCTCTAGGGGTGGGATTTTATTAGTCTTATTGTGTAGAGAACTCGTATTTTTGTAGCTCCACTGTCATTTCTTGCAGGGATGTAATTGTATTGATGAAAATAATGAATATTGGTGTCATGTTCAGCTTCTAAATAATGTTCTCCTTCATATTAATCTGAGTTTCCTTGGGCTTGGCCATCATAGGAGCCTCAGAGCCCTTTTGTATCATTTGTTTTTCTTCTTATCACTTCTTATTCACATGCATCTCTTGTTTGTGTTTTTTCTATTTCTACATTTAGTATTAATTATTTCTTGTTGTAGGATTGGGTTATATGGTTAATGTAAGTTCTTTTGTAGGGCCACAAGCATCATTTCATCATTGGAAAATATTTGGAAGGTCATAGTAATCATTGAGATGCTTGGATTAGTTTGTTTATTCTCAAATCTAGATTTTTGAAACTCCTTTGTGGCAAATAGCAACAAATTTCTGCTATTTTTTAGAGCATACTAATGAGCTTCAATCAAGTTGATTCCAATTGCATCAGAACAAAAAACATTCTGGTTAATAACAAAGTTTATCCCATTGCATTTTCACTTGATTAGGTTAGGCATTTGATACATCTACTAGCTCACTACTTCTAGCAATTTTGGATTTTAGACTAGTAATTTTATGTTATTTAATAAATATTCCCATGTATAGATAAATTTGTGGTTAGATGCAGACAATAAGGTGTGTTGTTTCAGGAGCTTTTGCATTCTATGGAGACCTCACCTCATTCACCTCATCCAAGCCTCATCCACCCATGTCGCCAAAATCCACTAAAATCTTAATATGAATTCTTGTTTTATAAGCAAAAATTGCCATTTCCATTGAGCAAATTAACCATCTTGAAGCACTTGCTTGAGTTCTGGGTAGTGTCCACACCTCCATGCCTTATTCTTTAGTTATCCACCTTTCCCAAACTCAATTTCACCTTCTAGACCACTTCCTACACTTTCGGCCAATTTTTGTAATAAAGCAGGGAATCCTGTACGAACTAGTACATCCTGTAGGAAATCTTGTAGCAACCTATTTTGAGCCCAAACTAAGAAAAACCATAATTGAAGCTAGGATTAGACCTCTACTTGACCTCCAAGCCATCAAAAACATTGTACCCTTCTTCCTCCACACCTGTCTCCCCTGCCAAATAACAAGGAAAGATTAGCATTATCATTTATAAAATGAAAAGATACAAGAAAATAGTTATTTTTATTTCTTAATTAGCACATGCATGTAGAAGTTAATACTCCCTAGATAATATTCCATGCTTATTTAGTTTAAATCATCACATGTGATAAATAGGGTTAATTTAGGTTTCTTTTACATTTAGTTCATGATGTTTATGCAATTAAAATATGTTTATTTCCTTGTACTTTATTTCTTGCAGTGGGTTAGGATTTCCATTTTCAGTAGTTCCTTTTTTTCAATTAGCTTAGGATTTAATTTCAGTACATTCACTCCATTACATCATGATAGTAAAGGAAGGACTCATTGTATGATGCACATATAGTGTCAATACCTCTTAAGTTTGAATGAATCTCGGGTTGATAATTAAAGTCGGTAGCCTTGGGAGTTTCAACATTGTTGTTGCAATACCGAGGCTCATCACTTTTTGGAGCCACTGTCAAGGAGGTGTCAAAGTATGCATTATTTTCTTCCCTAGTTGATTCATTGGTTTTTACTTTTGACAAAAAAAAACAATATTTGCATTAAGCATATTTCATTTCAAAAATAGAAAATTGCATTGCATTAGTGTTTCCATTCAATCATAAAAAACAAAAAAAAATCTTCAACACCAACCCACCCCCCTCATTTGATCACGTGGTACAGTAAGAACCACATCAACATTCACTTTGTAGCTAGAAGAAGAAGATGGCAAAGAATGTAGAAGAAATGTATGGAGATGATGAAAATGAGAAAGTTCCTGTTGGATTTCCCATTCAAGATATTAATGGTAGTGTGCACATGAAGAACATCCCTCCATATTTTCTTCCAAAATTTCATGGTCTGAGGTCAGAGGATCTGGAAACCTTTCTCTTTGAATTTGAAATTGTTTGTAGATTTTATGGTTACTTATTAAAAACTCAAAAATTGAGATTTTTTCCAACAAAATTGAATAATAGAGCTCTTAAATGGTTCATGAGTTTAGGGAATAATTCAATAAGGTCATGGAATGATATGCAAAATATATTTCTAGTAAAATATATAGATCGTGATCTTAAAGAAGAAATCTTTAGAATGAATCAAAGAGAAGATGTGAGTCTAGAGGATCTAATAGAGAGGTTCATGTATAGTGTTAAAAGGGAAAAACTACAACATTTAGGTTCTGACACACTAAAAACCCTCTTACTTAGAAAAATTAGGGATGAGTGGGTTGATCTCCTTGATCTCATGAGTGGAGGTGATGTATACCAACTATCATTTGAATAAATTTATTAAACATGCAAACACATATCAAAAGGAAGGGCAAGAGTAAGTAAATCAACATTAAGATCGGTAAGTCAAGCTAAACTTAGAAATTTGCTTGATAACTTTAAAACAAATAATATTAGCAATTTAAGTGAATAAGTAGAAATGCTAAGAATTCAAAATGAGGAAAAAGAGATGTTGATATAAATGTCATCCATACAGAATCACATGATGTTAAATATTGTCCTTCATTACCAAGGTTGAAGGAAGTTTACGAAGAGGACAACAGAGCAAGTTAATTTCCAATGCAGCTATGTTATGTAGCTCCAAGAGGACCATGGAATCCTATTCAATCTAGTATGATGCAAGAACCTAATTCACAATTTCAAGTTTATTCACATCCATCTCAAAGTAATTGGAACACATGCCTTCCTTGGAAATGTTAGCCATCCCAACCTCAAAACCAATCTTTGCAACAAGGTTGGCAAGGAACTTATGGGATCCTTCCACAATATCCTCAATATTTTCTTCAATATCCTCCTTACCCAATTCCATGTGTTACACAAAAATATCGTCACCTTGATTATTTGCAGTCGGTGTAGGCCTATCATCACCTATACCAGCTTCCTAAGCAAGTCTCAAACCTCAGCTCTTCAGAACAAGCTTTAGAAATGAGAGAAAGACATCAAAAAAGCAATGTAACTCTGGTTCCGCACTTTCTCTCAGTTTTTCCTGCGGGCCCGTACCTTTTGTTCAGAGTATCTACGTACTTATACGCTCTGTATGTAAAGGGGAGGGTGCGTACCCCTGTAAAAGTCAAAAGGCACAATCTTTATCTTAAAAAACTCATCTTGGGTTAATTCTAGAGTTTTC
>APFE030119635.1:331672-343556 GCA_000404065.3 Pinus taeda | reverse complement strand
TGACTTACTAGGAAGCAATCCACTGCTTCAATAACTACAGAGAAATTGTCAAGCAATTTTTATTTCTATAACTTTTATACATATAATGTGGCTTGGGGATATAGGCAATCTACATGATTTAAAACCTTTGAATCTAGCCTTGATATTATCGATAACTTGACAAGGATGAAGAATAGTGATCACGATCTCTTTGATATTGAAGTGAACAATGGAAAGACATAGCTTTTTGGGAGAGAACAGGAGATTATAAATAATTCCCAAAGCAATAGAGATTCTTGGATTAATAGCATTCATAGGTCTGAATACTCTACTCCATATACAATTTCTGCAAAGTCAGTTATGTTAAGAGGATTTTCTGAAGGTAATGATTTGAAAAATGGATGTCTAAGGTGCTAGATTTAGGCTCTGGCCTAAAAGGGTGTGGGTTCAAATCCCACAGCTGTCAATTTAAATGGCCTATTAATCATATGCCCTTACAAACCCTACAAAAAATGAGACAAACTTTGGAAATATGATTACTGAGATGAAGTGAAAATACTGTTTATTAGGTGGAAAGGAAGGTGTTGGCGAAACAAGATGTGCAATATCTCTTGCTATTAAATTTGCAAATAATGGGCATCCTACAGTTGTTGTGTCCACTGATCCTGCTCATTCTCTAAGTGACTCCTTTGATCAAAATTTAAGTGGAGGGAAGTTGGTTGTTGTTGAAGTGATTGATTCACCTTTGTTTGCATTAGGGATAGATCTTGAGTAAGCAAGAGCAGAATTTTGTTCAACATATCAGAATGATAGTGGTGGTGGTGTAAAGGAATTTATGGACAGTATGGGCTTTGGAGGATTGGTAGAACAGTTAGGTGAATTGAAATCAGGAGAGTTTATTGATATGCCACCTCCTGGTCTTGATGAAGCTATTGCTATCTCAAAGGTTACATAGTTTATTCAACCATAAGAATACAATATGTTTACTCGCATTATATTTGATACTGCACCAACTAGTCATACACTTCAACTTTTGTCTCTTCCAGATTTTTTGGATGCCTCTATAGGAAAAATAATAAAGTTAAAACAAAAATTGGCATCAACAACTGATGTAATCAAATCTGTGTTTGGTCAAGCTCAAGAAGGTCGTGAAAGTTCTACTGAAAAACTTGAGCAACTCAAAGAGAGGATGGAAATGGTTTGATAAATCCCCCATGAAAAAGGATCTACATAATTTGTTATTGTCACCATTCCTACAGTTACGACTATGAGCGAGAGTTCAAGATTGTTGTCTGCATTGAAGAAGGAGGGTAGTCCTATGAAGAGACTTATTGTGAATCGAGTTCTACTGCCATCTTCATCTGACTGCAAATTCTGTGCAATCAAAAGAAAGGATCAATTAAGGGCTCTTGATATGATCTAGAAGGACCCAAATTTATCATATCTCGAGTTTTTCGAATCACCATTAGTTGATGTTGAGATCAGGGGTGTCCCAACACCAAAATTCATGGGTGACATCGTGTGGTAGTAAATGTGATCAAAATGAAATTAACAAATGAATGGCAGGTTAGAAAAGTGCACTATTCTGGTTGTCATTGGGTCAATCCATGATTGCAACTACTCCTTCAGATACTACTGGTTCTAGTTCTACTTCTTGTATAGAGCCACTTTTATGTCAAAAATTTTCAAACAGAGGAAATAGTCAAACGACACCTTCAAATTCATCAGTTGGTGACAATAATGGTGGAGAAACTAATGACTCTAGCAGTGGGGATGATGATGATGAAGGTAACTTGGAAGACAAGGAATATCATGCAGTTAAAATGGACCTCACAGATGACTTACTGCATATGGTATTTTCCTTCCTAGACCATTTAGATTTGTGTAGAGAAGCCATGGTTTGTAGACAGTGGCAGGCTACTAGTGTCCATGAAGACTTTTGGAAATCTTTAAATTTTGAGAATCACAAAATCACCCGACAACAAGTTGCTCAACTATGTCGGAAATATCCAAAGGTTGTGGAGTTAAATGTTTGTGGTACTCTCCGTGGGGATGAACTTGTGCATGAAGCAGTGCACTCTCTCAAGAATCTTGAGGTGTTAGTCTTAGGCCAAGGGCCTTTAAGTGAAGGCTTTTTTTTTTCAATGGATTAGTAGATTTCCCTATACTAGATCATTTAAACATTGCTGAAGCATCTTTAGGAAGTGGCTAGCAAGAGATTCAGGTCAAACATGATTTGTTGTACCACCTCCAGATTACACACTATCGTGTAATTCAGATCACTATCAGATGTCCACAATTGGAAACTTTGTCCCTTAGACTTTCATGCATGGCTTCTGCCACTTTGCAATGCCCTCAACTCCATGAACTTGATGTGGCATCTTGCCACAAGCTTTCAGATGCATGCGTTCGTGTTGTGGAAAATTCATGCCCATTATTAACATCTTGGACATGTCAATTGCTCTTATGTTAGTGATGAAGCACTTCGGGAAATTTCTGCTGCTTGTCCAAATCTTTGTCTTCTTGATGCACTTTTCTGCCCAAATATCTCTATGGAGGTTGTTATCTCTCTTCCTTGGCATCTTTTTTTTTGTGGGCTTGTGAAACTTAGTATAAGAGTATTGTATCAACATATGCTTTGAAATTATAAAAAGAGATTTGTAATAATATATATGAATTGGTTTTGGACTAAGCTTTGTTTACTGAGCCATCTTCAAATGAAAATATTCCTCTTGGTAATTAGGGAAGTATCCTTCACTTGAAGGAACAACCAAATGATGTGCACCGACAGAGTAAGGAGAAGCATACATTGGTTAAACATGAGGAAAATGAGCTTTTGGGTTCTACCAATGAGTGGTTAAACATGAGGAAGATGAGCTTCAGACAAGAGATAAGAATGATGTAGTTAAGGATACACATGGCAGTGATAAAAGAAGTTATAAATTTCCATTAAAATGGAAAAAAAATCATTAAATTAGTCTTAAATGAAATCAATTCCACATAATTTTTATAATAAAATTCTTACAAGTAATTATGAGGGTTATAAACTCTTTTAGAGGAGATTTGGGTCTACTGGGGTTTCAGTCCAGATTTTGAACTTTCTCTGATACCATATGTGAGGATCCCTCCTAGGTTCCTCTAACTAAAACTAAATTTATCTAATTTTAAACAAAATCAGAAGGGAATTAACTTATTTATATCTAAAAAATTATTTGATGACAAAATACCATTAAAATTTATTTACCACAAATTAAATAAGTAAGAATTTCATTTCAACCATTTACATAAGTAATCAATAAATGGAGGAATACCTATTCCAATAGCTTAGTTGAGATGCTCCTAAGCTCCTAACTTTGTTGGGATGCTCCTCTTGACTACTCGACTGGATTTGCCTCCCAGTCAACTAGGAAGTAATTCCTAGCCGAGAGAACCTCCATAGTTTCCCTTAGCCCTCCGAGCCCAAGTCCAACCAGATGTAGTGTGTCCAAGTCTAACAAACACTCTCCAGATCCAATCTCCCTTCTCTCTCTCCACATCCCTCCCCCAAAAACAAATCCTCCAAACCAAAACCAAGACCAAGGATCTCCCCCCTCTCCTCTCATCATCCTTCCCCTTTTATGTCTCTTCCTCCCATCCACCTCAACCACCTATCATTAATGTCATGACTACCCCCTCATCCTTTTGTTTAGTATCCTTGACTTTTCTTACGATATCTTGTTCAAATTTGAGAAGACATTTTGGGGATAAGATATGGATATTTAACTTGGAAATTAAATTGGAGAATACCATATCTTCTCCCAAGTAGAATTTGAAAAGACACATTGGGATATGGATATTTAATTTGGAATAATTGGAAGGAGACCATATCCTATCCAAAAATTAAATTTGAGAAGAAAAGTTGGGAATTGAATAATAACAATAATAAAATTCATATCAGTAAATAAAATTACAGTTTCACAATGTAGGTATATACCAATATTTCTTGATAATTATAAGTCAATATTTTCAGGTAATTTAAACACTAATAAAATTTGCATGATAAGATGAAGTAGGGTATTACACAAAAAATACTAAAAATAGAAAACTGCTAAAATAGGAAATTGTGCTAAAAAATAGGGCACTAATAGAAAACAATGTTGGGAGTCCAATTAGAATAGGTAGGTGGCCACCAAAATACACTCAGATCAATCCTCTCCCCTTAAGAAGAAATGGTCCCTATTGCATTGCGTGCCTCCATGAGGTGGGGAAAATTTCTGCCGAAATTGGTCCTTCGTGAGCCACTTGCTTTGGTGTAGGAGATGATCAACTTGGTCCTTGGTGAGCCACTTGCCTTGGTGTAGGAGTTGGTTGGATTGGTCCTTGATGAGCCACTTTACTTGGTGGAGGAGTTGGCTAAATTTGAAAACTTGATACAGTTGGATCCTCTATTGTTGAGTATTCTTAATTTGTGTGTCCACAATATGATCAGTTGTGGCATGTTTAATGAAATTTGGGTTGAGCTTTGTTGGTGTCAGTTGCTCAACAATGTTTGATGTGTCTAAAAATTGTTGAAAGTACGGTTGAAGGCAGTCCACATTGAATACTAGGTGCAAACCAAGGAATGGGGGGATACTTAGCTTGAAATAATTATCACCCACAATCTTGGTGATGGTGTAAGGCTCGTATCAGAGTGGTTGGAGCTTCCAATGGGCTTTGGCAAGGAATTCGTTTTGCAAATACAACCAAATATTATCCCCCACTTGAAACTTATGTGGAACTTGATGTTCGTCATGACATTGTTTTTACTTAGTATCAGATTTCTTCAGGATATCATGAATATTCTAATGGATGTGTGGAATGCATTAAATAAACTTGATGGCATTATTAATTTTAGATTGAACATGTGGATGTTTTGTCTATGTAGTTGTAAGAGGCATTACAACATCAATGGGACACGATGGTTAAAATCCTAGGCGCACCTGAAAGGGGCTATGGTTAGTTGAGCTATGGAGAGCTCTCTTGTAGCTCTGTTGCACATAGGGGAGACTCTCATCCCATGTTCATGGATGCTTAGAGTTGTACATGCGTAGTATGTGCACAATCATCCTATTGATGACCTCTATTTGACCATCAATATGGGGATGGAATGTAGTCAAATTGGTGAGCTTGGCGTCCAAAAATGATCCAGGTGGATATTGATGGCCACCTGCCAAGTCCACTTGGACCCCCACCATTGTTTCTTTCAGCTTTTCAGTTTCCTTAATTGTAGCACAATTTACTATTTTTAGAAGTTTTTTAGGTCCTGAACTTCCGGAGCCATTTTGAGGCCCTAAATGACATTTTTTTGGGAAAACTAGGATAGATCCCAAAGTTGTAGTTCTTAGATAGATCTTTCTAACGAGATACTATGCGCCTCAAATGGAGATCGTATCCCAAAGTTACAACCTCGGGAAGTTGATGTACCAATTTACCAAATGGGGCCCACAATTTGGCGTTTCATCATCTAGGGTTAGGTTTTTGGATGTTTGGGGTTTTCCATTATTTCTCAACAATAAATAGGCCTTTGAACCTCATTGTAACACATTTCAGAGGCATGTAGCTGCCACATCTTTTCTCAGAGATGAGCTACCATCGCCCTAGCTGGTTTATTTCCATTATTGTTTGTAAGCATATTTAAGTGTTTTACATTAATGAAATGAAGTATTATTTCCGCTGCATCTCTGTGTTTATAGTTATCTCTGTAATTTATTATGTTCCTGTTTAAATCTGGATCAGTGGTATCAGAGCGGTCTGATTTTTCTCTGTTTTTTTTGCATGTCACCAATGAGGTTGGGATATAAGGAGCTAGGGCATGAACTGGTTGAACCTCTGCAAGACCAGCCTCGCAAATCTCGATGGCCTCCCATGGTGGATGAAAATAAAGATGAGGGGGTAGGAGATCCTTTCGAAATCTTGCTCGAAGAAGCCCTCGAGCGACAAAGTGTTACACAAAAATATCGTCACCTTGATTATTTGCAGTCGGTGTAGGCCTATCATCACCTATACTAGCTTCCTAAGCAAGTCTTAAACCTCAGCTCTTCAAAACAAGCTTGAAAAATGAGAGAAAGACATAAAAAATGCAATGTAACTCTGGTTCCGCACTTTCTCTTACTTTTGCCTGCGGGCCCGCACCTTTTGTTCAAGTTATCGGCGTACTTATACGCTCTGTATGTAAAGGGGAGGGTGCGTACCCTTGTAAAAGTCAAATGGCGCAATCTTTATCTTAAAAAACTCATCTTGGGTTAATTCTAGAGTTTTCTAGAAGCATTCGTTACGTGGATTGTTCGCTCCAAGTGGTTCATGCATCCCATCATAGGAGGAACTAATCCCTTGTTGAGAGGAGCTATCCCTTTGAAGGAGGACTCTCTCCCTTTGAAGGAGGAGCTGGTAACTGATCTCCATTGCACTATAAATTGAGGCATTGGGTCAGTGGCCAGGGAGGTTAGAAGCTGAACTTTTGAGGGTAAATGCTAGTGAAATCAAGACTTCCTATTTGAGCTTAAGAGGAGAGATCACATACCTTTTTGGCCCCATTAGGGAGTGAGTGAAGCTTGTCAAAGTAGAGGAGACTTCTTGTTGGACCCTGGAAGGAGCTTGTACAGCGTCAAGGCAAAGGTTGTAAGGTTCTTTTCTTTTGAATTAATACAATCAAGCTCATTTTTCTCAACAAGTATCTTATGCTATTTGTTTCATGGACTCCTTGACTTTCATGTTAAATATGTTTTATAATATTGTATATTCAGGTGCTATTTAATCGTTTTCCTTGTTTGTGCTTGCAGGTTTGCGACAAAGGAACTTACTTGGATCAAAGGAGCGAAGGCATCTCCGAACTTGCGTTGGACATGAGGTAGGCCCTTAAACACATTTGTTTGCCATTACTTATAAAGCGCATTTAGAGAAAGATAGTGCTTGGTTGGTTTGTTTGTCATTAGGTCTTCATTAGATTCTAGGAAGGTCTATCTTGTCTGCAAGATCGACTGATTCCGCGTGACACCATGTTATCCCTACCATTCACCTCCACCTCCACCACAACCTCAACCACATCCATATCAAATATCCACTCCCACTCAACTATTTGTACCATCAATTACAAACCCACACAATGAAGTAGCTCAGCCCACTTACAATGCTAAGGTACAACACTTCCAAATATCTCCTTTTGATCTCAATGATATTCATCTTAGCCTAGGAAGAATATTCAAAAAAAATATTCTCTTGATGCCATTGAAGGACAAAATGCAGAAAAAGAAGATTCAAAAGAGAAGATCCAAGAATCATGGGTTGCACTTGATGAAGAGAAAACAACAAAATAAGCGATTGAGAAAGCTCTCTCATGGTTACCACCAAACTCTCCATGTGTTCAAGAGAACAATCAACAAAAACAAGAAGATTTGAAGGTCATGGAAGAAGAAGGCATCCAAGATGATCCAAATTAGCAAGTGGACCAGGGGCATCACAACTATATTGAAATATGGTTTCAGATAGTCATTAAGTTGTAGCAACACTCTCTTCTTCAACTGTGCTTGATCCTTTCAAAGTCAAATCATTTGGTCTCTGAAATCTAGGTACATGTCAAATTATATATTGAAATCTTACACATCAGTTTATCTATCATTTTGATGTGCACATGGCTCCATTTGAAGTATTCTTATACTTGAAAGTAATTTTTCTTTTCAAGTAGGGTAGGGTAGAAAAAAAAACAGGAAAAAAAAATATCAAGTGAAAACCTCCTTTGAGGCATCTGATATTGGCTCATTGATTGAAAACCTCCATGAGGCGTTCAATGGGCTTGGAAAAAGAGAAAAAAGAAAAAATCCTAGGTGAAAACCTCCTTTGAGGCGCCTAGGTAGACCTACTAGGTGAAAAACCTCATTGAGGTGGTTAGTAGGCCTAGAAGTAAAAAAAAAAAAAAAAAAAAAAAACATGTGCTCCATGTATCTCTCTGATGATTGTAGGTGCCCTCCAACATCTGCAAGCAACAAAAACAATTTGGCACCAACAAAAGAAAAAATAGGTCAAACCTAGTTAAAAGAAGTCAAATTTTGACTTTCTCCTCCTTTGCTCAAATGCTCCAACATGACAAAGGCCATGCAAATCCATCACCCTCATCTATTTCCACCATCCACTCATATGTTTTACTACAGGAAACATAAATACATAGAGTAGAAAATGATGATCATATCTTGCAAACCATGCATCCATTTGCCAAACTGTTTCAAGGGGAGATGCATATGGATTATGGTAACATGACCAAGTAATTTCAGCAAATTCCAGTGCATGGTTTCCAAGAAATAGGCCTCCATCACCTTCAACCATTTTTAGTTTTTCTCGAGATTAATGCATCCATTGGCTAATATGTTTTTATGGGCAAGTGCATAATGATGATGGTAACATGATTAGAAAATTTTAGGCCAATCCATTCTACCATTTGGGAGATATCGACAAAACAAGTCTGCTACGAGAGGTTGTCCTGAATTACTACAGGATCTCTACAAGAAGGCCGAGAAGAAGCTACAAGAGGCAATATGATGGAGAAATGGGTCAAAAGGTCAGGTATTCTTTAGAGAAGGTTGATATAGGTCCCCCAACACTTGCACATCAACAAGAATACAACCATCAACAGAATGAGAGCAACAAAAAAGGAAAAAGGCAGTTAAGAAGATATACCTGAGTCATTAGCAGCACAAGAACATCAACTTAGGAGCAGCATGCATGTCTCTCCAACAACCATCAGGTACGTACAGGTATGCAATATTCTTGACCTCTTCTCTTGATCATATTATAGTTAGAAATTTGTTGTCCATGCATGAAAGATGAGGTTTTATAAGCTAAGGATGGATCAATAGTCTCAACCACCTTCAACTAGTTAATTTTAGCTCACGCATTCACTCATGGAATGTGGAAAAGTCAAATTACGAAGGGTGATGACTTCAAGGGATGGGGACGAAAGTTAAAAGAGGAAATATTTGCAAAGGCCAAGTTACCAAAACACTCCAAACCCTCCATCCACTTCATATTCACTATCTATCCATCATTCATCCATCCCATTTCATAATTTCAAGAACAAACCCTACACTCCGTCTCATCTTGAAAATTTTTTGAAAAAAAAATAGGGCATCCTCTCCATTTTAACAAACCTACACTACTCCCTCTGAGCCCTATCATCATCCTCCAAACCCTCTACATCATTTATCATCACTCCCCTATAGTTAAAATACTTTGAAAGAGACGGAATGACTGCTATAGGAAGACAGAATGTTGCTACAAGAAGGAAGAAATGAACAAATGGTGCTAAAACAAAAAAAAAAAGGGTAGTGCCTAAGAGAGACATAATCAAAATAGAAATTTCCAAGGCCATTAGGAAATCATCTACGCCACAAAAGAAAAGAAGCAGGAGAGCTAATGGTCTCAATAAAAAATTGTTTTTCTATGCACAAATATACTTTTGGGCATATCCTTGCAGAACATAGAACCAATATTCTTATGAGAAAGGACTGAGGAATGCACAAGAGAGAGGCCACCAGGGCCATGAATGAGGCATAATGAGGTCACTAAGTTGCTCAGAGGATGAGAAACACTATGAGTAGCGGGGTATGATGGACCTCTAAATTAGACATAAAGTAAGACCCATGCCTCTAAATTAAACATAAATTAAGGCCCATCTAACCATCCTTCAGCATATTAAACCTCTCTTTTTGCATTAGCTAATGTATTTTTAACTTTAGTATGTTCATTAGGAAGGTTTAAGAATAATTTCATATTTGTGCCTAATATTATTTATTTTTGTGGAATATTATGAGAATGTTGGGCAGATTATGAATATTTGGAGGAGGAGATAATTTAGGGACTTGCTCCCTACAACAGGAGGATCAGTATTAAATAATAAATCAACAATATATTATGGAATTATGACATAGATTTTGGAACTCCAATGATTGAGAAAATCTGGGAATGTGTTCCCTGCCATTTAACGCATATTCATAGTATTGGGAACTAGATCCACTAATCAAGGGATTTTGGTGGGGATGGCTTCCTCATTTCATGGGGAATGATTCCTAATAATTTTGTATAAGTACCAAGTCGAATTTGCCTCTAGTGGTGGATTTTTATCAGTCTTATTGTGGAGAGAACTCGTACCTTTGCAGCTCCATTATCATTTCTTGCAAGGATGTAATTGTATTGATGAAAATAATGAAGATTGGTGTCATGTTCAGTTTCCAAATCTTGTTCTCCTCCATATATCTGAGTATCCCTGGGCTTGGCCATCCTAGGAGCCTCAGGTCCCTTTTGTATCATTTGTTTTTCTTATTCACATGCATCTCTTGTTCTTGTTTCTCTCTATTTCTGCATTTAGTGTTAATGATTTCTTCTTGTAGGATTGGGTTAAATGGTTAATGTAAGTGCTTATGTAGGTTCACAAGCATCATTTCATCATTGGAAAATATTTGGAAGGTCATAGTAATCATTGAGCTGCATGAATTAGTTTTCTTATTCCCAAATATAGATTTCACGAACTCCTTTGTGGCAAATAGCAGCCAATTTATGATATTTTTTAGATCATACTAACTAGCTTCAATAAAGTTGATTGAACTTTCATTAGATCAAAAAAACATTCTAGTTAATAAAAAAATTTACCCCATTGTATTTTCACTTGATTAGGTTAGGCACTTGATAGATTTACTACCTCACTAGTTCTCGAATTTATGGATTTTAGACTAATAATTTTCCATTATTTAATATTTCTTTCCCATGTATAGATAAATGTTTGGATAGATGCAGACAATAATGTGTGCTATTGCAAGGGTTTCTAAACTATAGGGAGGCCTCATCTCATTTTCCTCATCCAAGTCTCATCCACCCATGTCGCCAAAATCCACTAAAATCTCAACCCGAATTCTTGTTTTATAAGAAACAATGTCCATTTCTACTGAGAAAATATACCCGTCTTGAAGCCTTTGCTTGATTTCTAGGTAGTGTTGACCACCTCCATTCCTTATTCTTCAGTTATACACCTTTTCCAAGCTCCATTCCACCTTCTAAACCACTTCCTGAGCTTTCAGCCTGGTTTTGTAATAAAACAGGGGATCATGTGCAAACTAGTACATCCTGATCCTATAGGAAATCCTGGAGCGGCCTATTTTGAGCCTGAATTGAATACAATCATCATTGAACCTAGGATTACGCCTCTACTTGACCTTTAAGACACCAAAACCATTAAACCCCTCTTCCTCCACGCCTGTCTCCCCTGCCAAATAACAAGGAAATATTAGCATTTACATTTATAATATCAAAATATAAAGGAAAATAGTTATTTTTATTTCTTAATTAGCACATGCATGTAGTAGTTAATAATCCCTAGATTAGATTCCATGATAAATTAGTTCAAATCATCACATGCGATAAATAGGGTTAAGATAGGTTTTTTTACATTTAATTCATGATATTTATGCAATTAAAATATGTTTATTTCCTTGTACTTTATTTCTTGCAATAGGTTAAGGTTTCCATTTTCAGTAGTTCGTTTTCTGCAATTATTTTAGGATTTGATTTCAGTACATGCACTCCATTAAACTAGGATAGCAAAGAAATGACACATTGTATGTTGCATATATAATGTTGATACCTCTTAAGTTTGTATGAACCCTGGGTTGATAATTAAATTTGGTAGCCTTGGGAGTTACAACATTCTTGTTGCAATACCGAGGCTCATCACTTTTTGGTGTCGTTGCCATGGAGGTGTCAAAGTATGCATTATTTTCTTCCCTAGTTGATTCATTTATTTTTACCTTTTACAAAAACAAACAATATTTTCATTAGGCATATTTCATTTCAAAAATAGAAAAATTCATCGCATTAGTGTTTCCATTCAATCATAAAAACAAAAAAA